>OY992876.1:9459382-9464382 GCA_963921405.1 Cepaea hortensis | reverse complement strand
GTTACAGTTCAGTTCACTCTTTCGTTCACGGATTAAAATATCACTGGATATGTTCCACTCGCAGATACCACTGATAACTTGAATAGTTCGCTTGAGGTAAGTTAGGAGCGCATGTGGCACTGTTCTTATTTCATAATATATACAATTAATATTGTTCGCTTTCTAACACACACTACGCAATTATTCAAGACGATTACTACACTAATAATAAAATAAGAAAAAATATTTGCAGTGGGAATGAACCCTATCACATCGCATAATAGATGTACAAAGCTTTCCTGAAGAAAAAAACTTAACTGATGGATGTGTTGGTCTGAGTGTTTTCTAACACACTGCACTCAGACATTAGTGCTTACTGGGTCGTTCGGACAACGGGACAAAAGATCAGCAATCATGTTGGTCCTGCCAGCGATATGTCGCACTTCAAAGCTGTAATCTTGCAGCAAAAGTGACCATCGCGCTATCATCTGGTTTGTCGGCACTCCTGAAGTAATACATTTTAATGGACTATTGTCGGACTCTACAATAAAATGCCGTCCCAGGAGGAATCTGGACAATTTAGTTATACCCACCACTAGAGCAAGGGCTTCCAATTGTGGTGTGGACCACGCGCGTTCTCTTGGTTTCAATTTTCTAGAGACGTAGTATACAGGGTGTAGAATGTTGTCATGTTCCTGTAACAGAACTGCCTCAATCGCCACGGAGCTCGCGTCTGTGCGTAATCTGAAAGGAATATGTAAATTTGGCAATTTGAGAATGGGATTCTTTAAACTATTCTCAGAAAAATACGATAACACTTTCTGGAATGCAAATTTTAGGCATTCATTGTTTACAATCTTTTCAGGCTGGTTTTTCGTTAGTAGGTTAGTAAATTTTTCTGTCAGTTCCGCAAAATCTGGTATGAACTGCCTATAATAATTTAATAGTCCTAACACACTTCTGACTTGTTTCTTGGTAGTCGGAAGTGAGAGTTTCAGTATTTTAGACACGATGTTATCGTCTGTCGTGACAAAGCCATTAGATATGTTATACCCTAAAAATGAGATTTCTTGATAGGCTATGTCAACTTTTGTAGGCTTCACAGTCAGTCCGTGCTGTCTGATCCGTTCAAATGTCTGCTGTAATGTCTTTATGTGGTCTGTCATCGTCTTTGTGTGAACACAAATGTCGTCCATGTAACAGATAATGTTTGTTATGTCCACAAGTATGAGTCGTGTCATGCGTACGAATGTCGCTGGGGCATTGACTAGCCCAAATGGCAATTTGCACCATTCGTACAGTCCCCAAGGTGGGGCAAAGGCTGTTAGATGTCTGCTCTGCTCGTGTACCGTTATCTGCCAATAACCTTTAGTCATATCTAACTTCGTAAAGTACCTAGAGTCTGTCAGTTCTGTCAGTAGATCTTGGCAGTTGGTCATTGGTTCCAGATCTAAAAGTATTATTTTATTTAATTTTCGATAATCTACACAGAGTCTTATCGTGTTGTCCTTTTTGCGTACCATGACCATTGGAGACGAAAAATGTGATTGGGATCGTCTAATGTTTTTCTCTAAGCTAATGATCTCTTGATGTAAGTTTTCTTTGTAATGCAATGGAATGGTGTAAGGTCTGCATTTTATTGGTGTGTTTGAAGTGAGCGTGATGTGATGTTGTACTAATTCTGTTTGTCCTGGGTTGTTGGAGAAGATGGTGTTGTACTGTTGTATGAGATGTTTGCAGCTGTCCGTTTCTGCTTGAGTTAAATTTGGGTTTATTTTGATTTCTTTCACGCAGTTTGTGTCTAATGCAGGTGTTGGAATTTCGTCACTATCTTCGTCATCTTCATGGTCTATTATAACTGTACAGGCAGTTGTATCGTCTTGTTCGTTGTCTCTGTTGTAGTATGGTCTTAGCATATTGATGTGGAATATTTTATGTTTGTCTTTTATTTGAATCTCATAGTCTACCGTTGAAATCTGTCTTATTACTTTAAATGGTCCTTGCCAAGAGTCAGTCAATAAATGTCGGTCACTAGGTAAGAGAAGAAGTACGTCCTGTCCAGGTGTCAACGTTATTGTCCTGTTACCTTTGTCTGCATATTGTCTATATGTAGCACCAGATAGTTTTAGTGCTTCTTTTGCAATAGTACAAGATTTGATGATTCTTTCACGCAATGATGTTACATATACGTATGATGATATGGGTTTAAGTAAAGGGGTGGCTTCAGTTAACATTGAATGGTAGATACTCAATGGGCTTCGCGGCTTGGCGCCATAGATAAGTTCAAAAGGAGAGAATCCAGTACTAGAATGTGGGGCCTCGCGATAAGCAAAAAGTATAGCAGGTAAATATACGTCCCAGTTTTTGGGATATTCTTGCGTGACTTTAGCAAGCATATGCTTCAAATCACCGTTAAACTTTTCTATGATTCCCGTTGAGTGAGGATGGTATGGTGAATTGAAACATTGTTTCACCCCTAACATTTTGGTGAAAGCTTGAGTTGATGATGCAATGAATTGGCTTCCCCGATCTGATAGGATAGTGTCTGGAAACCCTATTCGTGAGAATATATGGAAGAAAACTTCCATAATATCATTGGCAGTTATGTTCTTTAAAGGAATCGCTTCAGGCCAGCGGCTACATAAATCAATGATGGTAACTATAAATCTATTCCCTCTGGATGTTACTTGATTCAGAGGGCCCACTATATCGACAGATATTTTCTCAAAAGGTCGACTGGCTAAGTCGGTAATTTGTAATTTGGCCTGTGGGTGTTTACCCTTCTTCACTAGTTTTTGGCAGATATCACAACTTCTACAATATTGCTTAATGTCATTGCAAAATCTTGGCCAATAAAACTGTGTTAGTAATCTTGATCTGGTCTTGGAGTATGCCATATGCCCTGCAAGAGGTATATCATGGGCAAGATGTAAGGCTTGCTTACGGTATTCAATTGGCAAAACAGTTTGCTCTGTGGTGCTGTTACCTCTGGTATAGTACCTGGTGAGGATGCAATTTTTCAGAGCAAAATGCCATCTTGCATTGTTAGTTACCTTTGGCTTTTGGCCGATCAGATTAAAATATTTAGATAATGAAGGATCAGCCTTTTGGGCTGTTACAAAATTCTCCTTCATGGTTTTAGGAGGCAGTATCACTGGGCTAAGCATTTCTATAGCCTCAGTTTGATTAATTTCATCTTGCCCTCTAGCAGTAGATCTGGTTACTGCGTTCACACATTCAATGATATCAGATGGTGATGAAACATTTTGGTCGATGATTTCATGAGATGTTAGTGCTCCATTAGCTACCATACATTCATTTTGTGATACCATACTTTCAATGATGGCATGTGATGGTGATGATGTTATGTTATCATCAATGCAAACAGATGTAATATCATGAGGCATATCATTCACCTCTGGTAAGTTCCCAATGATAATATCACACACAGGGTTAGTTAATGCAGCGCATTTTACTTTCCCAGTGAGGAATGGTGTCTGAATATATGCCCATGCTAATGGGTACTTTTCGATATTTCCAGAGAATGTTCTGCATGTTACGTGCCTGCCTGTATAGTCTGTAGGCATTATGAACTTTCTCTTTAACCCTATAAGAGAACTTCCGGTGTCACGAAGGACTGTAGCAGGCTTGCCATTCACATATCCCTGGTGGATGTTTATTCTGCCTTTGGAATCTATTACCAAATTAGCTTCCTCATTGGCAATAGGAATGGAGTGGCCGCATGTTAAAATTCCATCTTCATAAAAGGTATTACAAATAGTACATTTATGTGAATTAAACATGTCAAAAGCTTGTGCTGAGTTCACAAGGTGTTTTTCTGAGTGTTCTTTATCTGATGATGAACTGTCAAATAAGGCGGCATTTGCTTTCTTGGTCATTTGCCTTCCTTTACACGCATGACGCCAGTGGCCGTACGCTTTACAGAGGAAGCATTTTCGTGTATTTTTAAAGGTTTTACGTTCCTTATCCTGACTATTTATGAAGTTCTGTAAGTATGTAAGATATGCCGGATTCTTGTCACACATTTCACCTTGGTGGTGTGAAATGTTACAAAATCTACAATGATTGTATTTCTCAGAAGTAGGCTTATATGTTCTTTGCCTATTGTAGGGTTCTGATCGAGGTTTTTCATAGTTAGCAGCTGCTACGAAGTTTGTATCAGTAGCCTCACTAGCAAAACAATGTTTATTGGCTGAATAGTAAGCCGAACCACGTCTCTCAATCTGTTCTACACTCGTACATTCATTCTCTAGCAAAAATTTTGAAAATGATGATGGAATGGATGTGATGATTTTATCCCTGATGATGAGATCGTCTAACTTATGAAAGTCTTTATTTACTTTGGCTGCTGAAAGCCATTTTGTAAATACGTCTCGGACTACGGAGACATAATCAGAGAACGTTTGAGTAGGTTTCGGACTCAATTTGCTGAACTGTTCTCTGTACCCTGCCTCATCTAGCATAAAATGTGCCATAATTTTTAACTTTAGATAGTGGTAATCTTTTCTGAGGTCTTTGGGGATAGTCTCTATGACTTTCAGAGGTTCCCATGACAAACTCCTCATATAAATAATGTTCCATTCAGAAACTGGGACCTGATAGTGGTCCATTAAGGTTTCGAAATTCTGGGTGAAGGCTGCAATGCAGTCACCTGAGGTATAATTTCTCACAATACCTTGATACTTTTTGTACTGGTTTTCTTTTTCCAGTCTTTCAGATTTCTTAGACTCTTTGTTTATGGCAGTATCGGCTTCAAGCTGTTTAATTTTGAGTTGTAATTCGAGCTCCTCTCGTTTACTTTGAGCTGAGATTTCTGCTTGTTTTAATGCTCTTTCCGCCGCTCTTTCCTCGCGTTCGTTAGCTTTTTCTTGTACTAGAAGGTGTTCAGAATATTTTGTTTCCCTCCACTTTGTTAACTCGTCACCAGTTAACTTTAGCTTTAAACCCATCTCGATGAAGTCGTTTAACGAAGACATGATGGAATGTTTAAATGACAATGA
>OY992876.1:9384382-9451882 GCA_963921405.1 Cepaea hortensis | reverse complement strand
ATTTGAGGCTGACCAAAACAGGATTAAAATCAGCAAACCTATTTAGGAGACAATAAGCCACCGATTGTGGAGACAATCAACGTACCATCAGGAGAGACATTGCTCTTGGAGTCAGTGGAACATGCTAGCCCCTCCACGAAGTCAAGGTGGATACAGATCACAGGGGAGAAGATGTAGAAAGTATGAATACTTACATTTCCAGTGGCCTGTTCTGCTACACCCTCTAACACACTCCTTCCTTTTAGTGAATTTCACAGTCAGACAGAAATTTTGCGATAAGGAACATATTTTGTTCATATTCTTTCTATTGTTCCCATTTGAATTCTTTTCATTCGTTTATTGTGACATTACGAAGTCATTGCAGTGTCTTTCCCCTGTTGTGTTTTGTGTATTCGTTTGCTGGTGAAGTATTTTCGCCACAGAGTGCTATGTTTTTCGTAACTATGTTCTGTAAAGCTGCATTAGTTAGTGTTATTTTATATTGTTCCCGCTAGTGCCGGATTCCATCAGCCGTTGCCACAATTAGACATTCATTTGTGTTTCCTTGTGCAACAGGCGATCCCGTATAGAGATTATCAGGGCTCCCTTGCTTAACCGCTATGTTCTCCCTGGAGGTGCACCGGATGCCAGCCAATCAGCCTGTTCATTTCCATGTACACCAGCATGGCCTGTACTGTAGAGCCACTTTTGTAGGGTGGTGACTGTTTGATAGTAATCTCTATTCTGTGTTAGGGACTCCAATAGTTTTCAGTTTGCCTCGCTGTATGGTGTTATCAACGTTTCAATTATATAACAGGTTACAATCAAAGATTACTCCCAGATATTTTAGCCTGCATAAACTTTCCCGTTACTGCTCCAAACTCAGAAACCAGCGGGGTGGGTGTGCTATACTGGTAGTGAAACTTCACATACGAGGAGAGACCTCGCGATCCTTGTAACGGTAGCCAACACTGGGGATACCATCACTGGATAGGCTGCACCACGAAGAGATATTCAATGTCATGGTTGTTGTGAGACCTGGACGTAGTCTTGCAATCTCCGCGGAAGATTAGAAGGTCAGTGACCTATTAGAGAGACAAACAATGTCCATTAGAAGAGACAATCTGTAACACATTAGAGAGGCAACCAGTGACCCATTAGAAAGACAATCAGTAACCCATTAGATGAGACAATCACTGACCCATTAAAGAGGCAATCAGTGACCCATTATAGAGATAATCAGCGACCCATCATAAGAGAAAAACAATGTCCATTAGAAGAAATATTCAGCGTCCCATTAGAAGAGACAATCATCGACCCATTGAGGAGACAATCAGCGACCCATTGAGGAGACAATCAGCGACCCATTGAGGAGACAATCAGCGACCCATTAGGAGAGACAAACTTGAAATCTTTGTGATAACTGGCAAACATGGTGGAAAACAGCAAAATGAAGACCATAATATAAATACTTGAACAGGTTGGACAAAGACATAATGGAGGAAGGAACGCACACCTGGCCAGAGTCTGGTCATAAGGTGAGATGACGAGCTGTGATCGTCCAAGGCCTACCGCCATGGCTTTTAATGGTGATGTTGAGTTTTCACACTTGTCCGCGCTTTTAGACTGAGACGATTGTTTAGAAGTTTCGACGATTGAGACGGTGGCACGGAGGAATATCAGCAGCAAAGTTGATCCAGAAGACCAAAGACCGAGATCTGTGGAGAGCCTTGAACGCCTACGCCAGCTGGCAAGACACTTGATGATGATGATGACTTTTAGACTACTTTTTAGTGTGTGTTATCCTGCCCACACCTATTACCAACACAAACTTCAATGTTGAAGACCTCATTGTTTCCGCGCAATATTCTAGCCATCTTTACCATATAAACCAGGGAATTCCTATGGTCCATACTTTGTAAGCCGCGGGCCAAACGGTCTAATACAAACATATTTTCACCCTCTTAAACACAGCCCCACATATAAAGGTCTTCCTACCTATCATAAGGAGACGTGGTTATGTCCTTTCCCCCACCGCTGTTGTCTCAGCTTTCCCCGGTTTTATGGATCCCCAGCTGGGTCGCGACATGTCGCAGAAGATTAAGTGTCCACAAAATGCTCTATTTGTTGGCGTCCGGTAATTTAAGTACCGGAACCCTGTGTCTGGAGATCACTTGGGTATCAGGAAGTATTTATTGTACTAAAATATTAAGCTGACACCGTTTCTTACAACATAAGGAATCTGCCACCCCCAGCAGTGATTGGAACAACCCATTGTCACCAACAAATCGGCGGTTAGGAGACATTTTCACAACGGGATGCTTGTGAAAGAACCATTCATTCGCCCAGTCACCATTCATTCACTCGCCCGCAGTAGTTCCACTTTTACCGCAGGGCGTGGAAGGTACCTTACGGCCATTAACATTTTCTGCCAAAGGTAGTGTCATTCTTCAATCAATATTTATCTTTTTGAGGAGTTCAATTTTAGCTGGCCCGTGTGTTATCACTGGGTGTTGTGGTACCGCAGTTGCTAGCACACTTGCCCATCAGCCCCATAGTCAAGTATTTAAATCCCCATCAAAATGGAGGTTTTAGAAACAAAATAACCCGGGCTCTCAGGTGGACGATTCTAAAACTGTTACGGAGAAATGTACTGGGATGTAACAGTAACAGGCGTGATAATAACAACACCACTCATTAAGTGGCGATTCATTCATTCAGTAGCATGTCCTTTGCAGAACCTCGCTCCCATAACAACCATCCGGAAAACTTCTCGGTCATAAGCAAGATGTCCCGCGTCTGATACACCCATCTGGAGATCATCAGCCACATCCTGCACCCATCTTCTCTTTGGCCTTCCTCTTCCTTTCTTCTTGAGCATATACCCCTGCATGATTGTTCTCTCCAAACTTCCATGACGTTTCAAGTGACCGAAATATTTCAATTTTCTTTGTGTTATCGTTTTTAGTAGCCAACCTTCTTCAATATTAAGTTCTTGCCGTATGGATGCATTTGTTCTTTTCTGTATTCAAGATATTCTTAGACCTCGTATTCAGAGACATTTATGCGCTGATCAGCTAATTTAGTAAGTGTCCAGGTCTCACAGGCGTATGTTGCAATGGGAAAGACGGATGCTCTTAAAAATCTAAGTTTTGTAGTTCTATATGTCCCATCCCACAATTTAGTCAGGTGTTTAAGTTTCGGAAGAGCAATAGATATTTGTCTTTTAATTTCCTTTATTGTGTCAGTATTGTTAGTAATTAATGACCCAAGCTATTCGAAATTTTCCACCACCTCCAATTTTCCCCCCAATAACATACATTTCTTTCTCCCTAGTAGTTGTATCTGTATGCATTATCTTTGTGTTTGCTATGTTAAGATATAAGATGTGATTTTCACTATTCTTTTGGTTTGAGGCTATTGGTGCCTATAGGTGTATAAAATGTGGGACGCGCACCATATACCCAATATGCCTGTAGGGGTGGAAAAGGGTCCTGTACTTTAACCCCACCATGCATGCCGTAAGAGGCGATTGATGAGGGTTGGCATGGAACTGGCTACCGCATCACGTAGACAACATCAGCTGCAAAACCCAACCAGCAATGAACGCATCTATACTGATGAATGAGAAAGTGGAGCTGGTAAATAATGAACACGTCTATACTGATGAATGAGAAAGTGGAGCTGGTAAATAATGAACACGTCTATACTGATGAATGAGAAAGTGGAGCTGGTAAATAATGAACACGTCTATACTGATGAACGAGGAAGTGGAGCTGGTAAATAATGAACACGTCTATACTGATGAACGAGGAAGTGGAGCTGGTAAATAATGAACACGTCTATACTGATGAACGAGGAAGTGGAGCTGGTAAAATGACAGTCAAACGTTTGTGGCAAGAGTGTCCAACATTTGTAGGACAGTCAAACATTTGTGGCACGAGTTTCCAACATTTGCAGGACAGTCAAACATTTGTGGCACGAATGTCCAACATTTGTAGGACTGTCAAACATTTGTGGCGTGAGTGTCCAACATTTGTAGGACAGTCAAACATTTGTTCCGAGAGTGTCCAACATTTTTAGGACAGTCAAACGTTTGTGGCGCGAGTGTCCAACATTTGTAGGACAGTCAAACATTTGTTCCGAGAGTGTCCAACATTTGTAGAACAGTCAAACATTTGTGGCGCGAGTGTCCAACATTTGTAGGACAGAGACAACTATTTTGGCCTACACCTAATTGATCTGTGGACAAACTATGCAGATGTCAACAAGCTAAAGTTGGTTGTTTTATATGTCAAGGACGAGAAGTCAACATTTTAGTTCAGCTGATTAGGCAAAATTTTGGCTTAGAGAAACAACAGTGGAAGATAAACTCTATGGACCATTGAGTCAATATAAAGAAAAGGGAAGTTAAATTCATACAAGAGACAACATTGCAGATATAGACAAATTTCAAGTGAACGAAAGAAGAAGAGGAAGTCTAGGTGACCGGTGTTGAACCCACTACCTCGACACCAGCACACCGGAAGTTTAAGAGCGAGCACGTTTATCCGCTGGTCATGCCGATCTCGAATGCAATATTATAATATTAACATTTTTGGGAATATGTGAAAGAAGATGAAAGGGAGCTGGCAAAATGCTTCTAAACACAGGTGAAACAGTGCTGTTCTCCGCCAATTTGGGGGAAATTATGAAATGTATACCATCTCTGCATATCGTCATTAGTTTTTAGAGGCGCAGGTGTGGATTCAAATCGCCACCTGCTGATCAATTAAGTTAAAACTGAAGAGATGTACAACATTCAAAAATATTGAAATAAATATATATAGGATATCTCAGAAATCAAGAAACTAGGGGCATTTTATAGTCAAGTAAAAAATAATTACCAGGCCCTGCAACAGGTAGTAAAGCAGGCTCTATCCACTTACATGCATACGTAAGTTTACATATACACGCACACAAGCACAGGCACGTGTATGTATACTCACCCATATACACAAATACACTCACACACATAAGAATCCATGCACCCACATACACGTCCTCTTCTTCGTGTTCTTGTTCTTAGGCAGAAATGATTGGCAGTACAGAAGGATGCGGTCCCCTTCTTCTTCTGCGTTCATCCGGAGTTTTATCTTTCCGGACGTGATTGCGTTGTGCCTGTTTACAGCAGAGCTGTGTTCTTGCGCCGTTAGGCCGACACATCCGACTTCTGCGGGCATTTGTTGACCGGGTTAACTTTCCCGGGGGACGTGGTCTGATATGAGCCCCAACGCCTCAAGGAAGAGACTATTACAAGGAGTTTATGTAATTATTATTATTGTTCTCTTTGCGTTGAAACTAACAAGTCCGTGGCCAAGCTGTCAAACCACCCGCCTCTAGCTCCGAAAGTCACTGGTTTGTTTGCGAACTCGGTCATTCAGTTCACAAATGAAATCGTGTCCGGATATTCCTGGGGGTCGTCGCTGGAGCGACGGAGTTCGTTCTTTGAGCAGACTACCCTGAGGTAAGCGACTAAGACATATGGGATAAAACCCGGTGCAATTAAGTCGATTCTCTTGCCTTAAACACCAACCTATCCCACCCCCAACCCTTGTAAATTTATTTTGTTAACCAGTTTTTGTTGAGACGTAAACATACTAGCCTCCATCCCTTGAACTAAGATAACCGTTCTCACCACACTAAAAAAAATCCGGGAATTAACACCAATCAGGAACTCTGCTTGCGGCACAATAAAATATTTAACCACGGTAAAGCAAAAAGAGAATTAGGAATGAAAGCCCTTCAAGTAAACGAAACAATCTTCGACATAATAAAATATATTCACAAAAACCAGTCGACACAATTGCTGCGGCGGCGGAGGCGGTGGTGAGGAAGGCAAGTGGTTCTGCTGGTTTAAGGGGCCGCATGCGCCGTTTGCGGTAATGCACGCGATGTCTGCTAGCCTCAGACGCTCGGGATAAGACCGAGAGGTGAGATCGCCTGGAGAAGACAGTTGTTGAAATAAAGAAACTAGGGATGTAAAACAGAAATGCATAACCCCGTGGATCGCAACAACTTTGGGGAAACGTTTACGGATTTTATTCGGTGGAAATTCGTTGTGGCGGAGGATTTAACCAGCGTGAAAAGTTGTATTCCTTTCTGAAAGTTCGAATAGGAGTTTAGCTCAGTTTGAAATGTAGGTTTGAATATTTGTGATTAGCAAGTCATGGCGTGTGCGTTATTATTGTTGTTATTATTATTATTATAACTGTATGCTTATTATTATTATTATTTTTATTATCATTATTATTATTAACTATCAAGGTCAGTGGCGGATTCTCCGTTTTTGGTGCAGACCATCGCCATCTCATTCAGTTTTCAAACATAGTTGACGATTCTTTTTCTCATAATATATGTGTCGAGTAGTACTTCTGTGTCGAGTACTGACAATCTTATAGCCCATGCCGTGTGTCCATGGTGACCATGTCTGTCAACAACCTTCTGTCTCGTGTACTGCCAACTTCTTATAGTCCAGGCCGTGTGGCGTTGGTGATCATGTCTGTTCACAACCTTCTGTCTCGTGTACTGCCTATCTTCTTATAGTCCATGCCGTCTGGCGTTGGTGATCATGGCTGTCAACAACCTTCTGTCTCGTGTACTGACAATCTTCTTATAGTCCAGGCCGTGTGGCGTTGGTGATCATGTCTGTCCACAACCTTCTGTCTCGTGTACTGTCAATCTTCTTATAGTCCATCTCGTCTGGCGTTGGTGATCATGTCTGTCCACACACAGTCTTCTGTCTCGTGTACTGCCAATCTTCTTATAGTCCATGCCGTCTGGCGTTGGTGGTCATGTCTGTCCACGTCTTCTGATAGTAACCAGTTCTATTTGTGAGTTACTTTCTATCAAGACATCTTCATCCTTCTTTCTATCCGTCCTCGGTGTTCTCATCCTTCTCCCATGAAACCACATCTCTGCAGCTCCCACATAATTCCTCACTGGTAAACTAATTGTCCATGATTGGCTCCCGTACATCAGGATTGTCTCAGTATAGCCTCGAAGAAGCTGTCGATTCATAATTATCATCAAGTACCATGCTGGCTGGTGTAGACAGGTGTTCATGACTCTTCACAGACCCCGTTTTTGGTTTTCTGGATCAACTTCGCTGATGCTATTCCTCCATGCCACCGTCCCAATCCATCCAGCATCATTTCTCTTGGTGTGCCTCTGCCTCTCTTCCTCTCGATCTTTCCAGTTGTCACGATGTTCTTCAATGACTCTCTTCTCATCACATGACCAAAGAAAGCTGTAGATTACAGAAAGTTATTTCAATTCTGTGTTTAACAAACTAGATTGGTGCTATAAATAGCTGTGAAAGAAACAATTTCAAAATATATAACAAGAAGAAAAACGAAACAAATATTTTATTAGGTTACTAGAAGTAATTACTGATTCCTATTAACGGTCCCACATAATGGCCCCATGGCTTTAATAATTAAAACGAATCGCCGTAATCTTGTAGCTGACATATTTGCCTTCGTGTTCTGCAATGATTGGTTCACATTTCACCTCAGGTAGGATTATTTGCGCTGCCACGTGGATAAAAGGCCCGGCCCAGCCTCGTTCAGTGGTAACTGGGATATTTATTGGGAGGTAATGCGGCCGCTGTGATGCTGGTAACTTCAGCCGTCCAGTGTCGCTTGTCCAGACAGTATGGGCCACAATGACCCCACGATCAATGACCAAACTGATGGAGTTCAGACGCCCCATGTTTGCTGAGGGACATGATCGCGTGCGCCGCACGGTGCGAGACATGATGTTGATGTTCCTAATACGCATGAGAGGCGTAAAGATCGGGCTCTTCATCTGTTGTCCTTGACCTCATTACTGTTGTTATAGCAAAATAGGGATTTTGTGTAAGAGGGAATAGAGTTAAGTCGGTGTCTTTAAATGTATCATCATCATCATCATCATCACCATCATCATCATCATCATCATCATCATCATCATCATCATCATTATCATCATCGTCATCGTCTTCATGATCATCATCATCATCAGAAACAGTACTATCCTATTAATCGTCATCATAATCACCATAATCATCGTCACCATCACCATCACCATGATCACCATGAACACTAAAATCATCATCATCATCATCATAATCATCATCATCATCATCGCTATGACCACTATCATCATCATATATTGCATTATCATAATCATCATCATAACCCCACCACCACCACGACTACCATCATCAACAGGCTCATCATCGCGACCACGACCATCAGTTAATCGTTGTTATCGATGTTAACCGAACATCAAACAAATCTGTCCATACTGATATGAAGCACGGAAATCAGCTCTAATGTTCTCCACCCTGAAGAGTTAGAGAGGCTTGCGTGTTCCAATGACGCTAAGAGATATGCCGACGGTGGCACAGCTACTGGTAGGGTCTCCCGGGTCGCACAGGTCAAGGGATAAGGCCCAGGCGAAGAGACTCAAACTTGCTGCCTTATATACAGACTCGGGACACTCATAGGATGGGGAGGGGAGCGGGAGGGGGATATGTCCCGTAGCAGATTCTTGGCATGGCTCTGGGATGTGATAGCACCATCGCATTTTGTGGGCCTTCAGCCAGGAGGAAGAGACGGCAGTTCTCCCGCCGCATTTTGTGGGTCATCAGCCAGGAGGAAGAGACGGCAGTTCTCTCGCCGCATCTTGTGGGCCTTCAGCCAGGAGGAAGAGACGGCAGTTCTCCGCATTTTGTGGGCCTTCAGCCAGGAGGAAGAGACGACAGTTCACCCGCCGCATTTTGTGGGCCATCAGCCAGGAGGAAGAGATGGCAGTTCTCCTCAAGCGCCCTCAAGCCCACGGTGTCTGCAATATTTTGTGTCAGTCTTTGTGCTGATCTACCTCTCGCTCTTCTTCCATGAACCAGACGGTCCATCAGTTGTCTCCCCAAGCCACTGTGACATTTAATGTGGCCAGAGTATCTCAGTCTCCGAGACATGCGGCGTTTGATGAGCCAGTGTTATTCGATGTTCAGATCCCGTGGAATGTTTGTATTTTCCCATTTGTTGGTTCATCAGTATGCCTGTAAATCTTGGAACGTAAATGAACAAATTAGAAAGAACATACAAGCAACGGAGCTGTAGTTCCACATGTTGCGAATTCCTTGGACTGCCAGAGTAACTAACAACGATTGCCCTAAAGAGGCTAATGAAACTATAACATTATAAACAATAATAGGAAAGAGACTAACAGCTTTCTTTGGTCATGTTACTAGAAGAGAGAAGCATTGGAAAACTGTTCCCTTACACGTAAGCTGAAAAGCCCGAACGTTTCTGTAGTGATGGCGAAATGGTTGCCTTGTGACGTCCACTTGTTGCCACAGAAAAGATGCATGTTCTGACGTTACTTTCACTGGTCTGCTAGCTTTGTGCCTTATCTTCTTATATATAAATTAGGATGTGCGTATGTATCTCTGTATGTATTTATGTATCTCCGTATGTCCTTTATACGCTCGCGAACGGCCCATCCGATTGAGATGAAATTTTCTACACGCCTTCCTTTCATTCCAGAGATGCCAACTGTCGTAGTTTTTTTTTCTTCTTCCTCCTCCTCCCTCCTCCCTCCTCCCCCTCCCAAAATACGTACGTCCAGGAAATGGTCTTCTACATAGACACTTCTCTCTGAGGTCCGCGATAACATATTAACCTGGTGGGATGGCAATCAATCATCCTACTACCTCCTCCCTCCTCCTCCCTTCTCCCTCTTCCTCCTCCCTCTTCCTCCCTCCGCCTCCTCCCTCCTCCCACTCTCTACTCCTCCTTCCTCCTCCCTCCTCCTTCTCCTCCCTCCTTCTCCCTCTTCCTCCTCCCTCTTCCTCCCTCTTCCTGCTCCCTCCGCCTCCTCCCTCCGCCTACTCTCTCCTCCTCCTCCCTCCTCCTCCCTCTCCCTCCTCCTACTCCCTTCTCCTCCTCCTCCTCCTCTCTCCTCCTCCCTCCTTCTCCCTCTTCCTCCTCCCTCCTCCTCCCCCTCCTCCTCCACCCTACTCCTCCCTCCTCTTCCTAATCCCTCCTCCTCCCTCCTATTCCTCCTGTCTCCTCCTCCCTCCTTCTCCCTCCTCCTTCTACCTCTTCCTCCCTCCTCCTTCTCCCTCCACCTCCTCCCTCCTCCTCTCTCCTCCTCCTCCCTCCTCCCTCTCCCTCCTCCCTTCTCATCCTCCCCCACCTACGTTCTCCTCCTCCCTCCTCCCTCCTCCTCCTTCTCCCTCCTCCTCCCCCTCCCTCCTCCCCCTCCTCCTCCTCCACCCTCCTCCCTCCTCCTCCTCCTCCTTCACCATCCTCCCTCCTCGTCCTCCCTCCTCCTCATCCTCCCTCCTCCCTCCTCATCCCTCTTCCTCCTCCTCCTCCCTCCTCCCTCCTCCTTCTCCCCTTTCCCCCCTCTTTCTCTTAATCCCTCCTCCTCCCTTCTCCTCCCTCCTATTCATCCCTACTCCTCCTCCTCCCTCCTCCTCCTCTCTCCGCCTATCTCTTCCTCCCTCCTCCTCCCTCCTCTCTCTTCCTCCTCCCTCCTCTCTCTTCCTCCTCCCTCCTCCTCCCTCTTCCTCCCTCCTCCTTCCTCCTGCTCCCTCCTCCTCCTCCCTTCTCCTCCCTTCTCCTCCTCCCCCTCCTACCCCTCTCTCCTCCCCCTCATCCGTCTTCCTCCCTCCTCCTTCTTCCCTCCCTCCTCCCCCTCCTCCCCCTCCTCCTCCCTCTCCTCCTTATCCCTCCTCCTCCATTCTCCTCCTCCCTCCTCCTCCTCTCTCTACCTCCTCCCTCCTCCTCCCTTCACATTCCTCCTCATCCCTCCTCCTCCCTCTATCCTCCTCCTCCTCCCTCTACCTCCTCCTCCTCCTCTCCTCACATTCTCCTCCTCTCCTCTTCCTCCTCCTCCCTCTCATCCTCTTCCCTCCTTCCTCCTCCCTCCTCCTTCTCCCTCTTCCTCCTCCCTCTTCCTCCCTCCGCCTCCTCCCTCCTCCCGCTCTCTACTCCTCCCTCCTCCTTCTCCTCCCTCTTCCTCCCTCTTCCTGCTCCCTCCGCCTCCTCCCTCCGCCTACTCTCTCCTCCTCCTCCCTCCTCCTCCCTCTCCCTCCTCCTCCTCCTCCTCCTGCGATCTCCTCCTCCCTCCTTCTCCCTCTTCCTCCTCCCTCCTCCTCCCCCTCCTCCTCCACCCTACTCCTCCCTCCTCTTCCTAATCCCTCCTCCTCCCTCCTATTCCTCCTGTCTCCTCCTCCCTCCTCCTCCCTCCTCTTCCCTCCTCCACCTCCCTCTTCCTCCTCCCTCCTCCATTAACCCAAGACAGACAGACATACAGATAGTCGGGAACGGGATCTTATATGACTACTTATATGATTTAAATGAGATGCTCTCCACCATGGGCTGGGCCGGGTCAGACAGACAGACAGACAGACAGACAGATAGATAGACAGACAGACAGACAGACAGTCGGGAACGGGAGCTTATATGACTACTTATATGAATTAAATGAGATGCTCCCCACCAGAGTCTGGGCGAAGCCGGGCCGTGTCAGCTAGTATTCTTAATATTTGACTCCCTCTGTATGGCTGTGGCAATCTACGCCTGACTTCTTTTGACCTGTGCCCAAAATTGATTATAGAGGCCAGATAGTTAAAGTTTGAACCGTTCTTCAATTTCTTCATTGCTGATTGTCTGCCCCTAGCTTTTAATTGTTGGGGGAAGTGAACGCGTTCCCCACTTCCTCGACAAACCGAGCCGAGAGTTCGATATTACTGGCAGACGATTTGGCAGCAGACCCTTGACATTGATCTCCGTGGTATTTTTGTTGATGTTGCGCCCGCTCGTCTTGAACTCAAGAGTAGTGCACACTCGTGCTGTAACTTCTAGTGCACTGTACTGCTGTTTGCGTGAGCATTACCTTTCCCTATTCACAATGCCTCTCGCCACCAGGCTAACCCACTCCGACTTCAGAGGTATTTGTAATGTACGTCCTCAGGTCAAGGACGAGAAGTGAACATCTTAGTTCAACTGACCTGTGTAGGGGTTGAATCCGCTAATTCGGCATTAACACATGGAATGTTTAAGAACGAGCTCTTGTATCCATTCGATTCTGCCGGGCTAACCCCATTTTGATGTTATGAGGCGTCGGTCGTTCAGAAAGCAATGGCAAAATATTCAGCGTAAAAACCACCTAGTGTCCTAGTCAATTACAAGCAACAAAACAATGCCGGGGTTGATTGCGACATTCTATAGGAACACGCAGCTAACTAGTTGTATGCTCTAATCTTTACTGCTTTCCTTCTATTTCTTCTAGTCTCAGTCGACACCTGTGAATCTATTTCCCTGAGACTGTCTTGTTTAGGCTAGGCTTCCCCTACCCCCAGAAATAGGCTGCAGCTATTTGGACGCCCTGAGCAAATTAATAGCGATTTCCTTTGACTGTTCTCAGCTTCCGTGCTCGTGTTTATTATTTCAATGCTAAAATCGTTTAAATACATTGAGATAAAAAATCTACCTGCGGGAAAGCTTCTGTCAGACCGCCCTAATTACTGCCCTGCGGCCTCACAACTGATCCGAGAATATTGTTTCCACATTTTAAAATTTTGCTAAATCCATTATTTTATTGTCTTCCCGGACTTTTTGAATACTTCTAGTCGGCTTATAGAAATCGGATTTTACTGAAGGAAATGTGTTTTTCCACGCTTTGAAGAAGACGCGGGAAAAAAGGGCTAGGGTGTGTTAGAAAAATTGAATGATTAAAAGATCGTACCGACTTTATTAAAAATGGAAATAGAAGGAAACAATGAAGAGAAGCGGAAAATAATCCACAACAAAAGGATTATGAAGAAAATCAAACATAGCTACAAGGAACCAATTTCCAGCTTCAAAAATTTTCACAATTATTCACGGGAAATAGAAAGAGGCGACGAAATATGTGACCACATGTGTGGCAAAAATAGAAATCACAAGTACAGAACTAAGTGGCGGCCAAATCCCAGACATAATGTGCCGTCTTCGGGAGTTCTCTTGGATAAAGGAAATGGATGCAAAGAACGGTTCTGCTCAAAGATTTTGTTGTGGATTTTTGCCTGTTTTGCCTTGTCGTTATTGTCTTTGATGGTGATTTTTGTTGTGTGGAGTTTGGTGTCGTATCATACCGCCATAACCTCTTTGGACGGGAGAGTTCTTCAGCTTGAGGCCTTTCATAAGGATTACCAGCATATTATGGAGCAGGAGTTGAACCGGCGCTTGGATATTCTCCTGAAACAGGTCAGTGGAGTGTAATGTGAGTCATTGGTGTACATACTCATTCACAGGTATCCATTGACCATACACAGACCAAACAAATAGACAGACGGACTTATGCACAGACAGAAAGGTCAATTAAAGAAACCAGTAGATTGTAGTGTCAGCCATTGGTGTACATATACATTCACAGGTATCCATTGACCATACACAGACCAAACACGTAGACATATGTACACGGACAGATGTACATAGACCTGTGTACATTGACAGATGTACACAGACAGACACAGATGTACATAGACAGATGTACATAGACGGAAACAGATGTGCATAGACTGATCGTACATAGACACATGTACATAGGCAGATACATCTGCAGACAGACACGTCTTCCGGGAAATGTGTCTTCGTACACAGAAGGAAAGGTCAGTTAAATAAGTCAGTGGGTGTTAATGTGAGCGATTGGTGTACATAGACATTCACAGGTCGATATAGACACAGACCAAACACATAGACAGAAGGTCACGCACATACAGACTTATCACTTATACCGAGTCTTACACTTACTTATTCACAGACAGTTACACACACAGACAAACACACATACACACACAGTACTCAGACAGAAACATGAAACATACACATAAACAGTCAAACATGCAAACAGACGGATTCATACACAGACAGACATGCACCGAGTGTTATATACACAGACACACACAGAGACAAACATACACATGATGTTATATTTACACACACACACACATGCAGACATACATACACATGATGTTATATACACATACACACACACACATACACAGAGAGAAGAGGAGCTTCTGGCCGATTCACTAGAACAAATTGTCACTGGTGTCGTCATATTTCTCGCTACTCATTACATTTTCTGTATAGATATTGAACAGATATGGGGAGAGAATGCAACACTGCTGTTCTTGACTTTGTACTTTACACCAATTTGATGTTTCACCGGCTTCTCTGATAGCTGCTTGTTATTTATGATATAATGTTCTAATTAAGTGGCCGACATTGTTTTGGAAACACCTGAATCTTTCTTGAAGTTCCACACTTTCTGAAGCTTAACAATCCAGTGCACTATTCATTAGTGGTAACTATTAGAAGTAGTAACACATGTTTGGACTACGCTTGAGTTCACAGCAAGCGAACAAATAATAATAATTTAAAAAAAAAAAAAAAAACAACCGTCGTGAAATTTACAACATAATTATGTTACCGTGACTTATCAGTGTGATAGCACGATAACTGGTGGACAATTGTAAATGTCTGTTCTATGGGAGAGTGATGTAGATTGATCTCGATTTTTTTTTTTTTTGGGGGGGGGGGGGAAGCTGCTTTGGACCAAACAGCGCTGTTACAGAGCGTTGCAAATAGTGCTTGACATACATGGACAAACAAATACAAGCTGATTTATTTATACTTGGGTCAATCCGTTGGTATACCGTGACATTCTCTGAGTCCCGTGTCTCAAAACTATGTCGTACTACCTTTAACATAAGTTGTGGTTCGTTTTCTTTGCTTTCAGTTGTATTACCAGAGTATTGTTGTGGGAATATCTTCATTCTTGTTCTCACAGTACCACTCCCGCCTTTCTAATATATCTTTACTTTATGTTAAAGTATTGGCATTTTAATCACTTATTACATGTAATGACAGTCATAATTCGCATATTAACGTTCTGGTATAAATGAACAAGTTTCATTTTATCCGTGTAACTAGAGGTGTTCCATTTTACTGCAGGTATTTATTATAAATTGTTTCTTGGTTTCTGTGACCGTTTTCCTGATTTATCCTCGTGTAACTGTTTTGTATGTAAACTGAGTTATTTATAACCCATTTACTTTAACTTTCGTAACTTTCTAATGTTGGCTCTGTGATGCTTTTCTGGTTCTTGTACCCTTGTTTGGGAACCATGTTTTATGCTAATGATATGAGAATGTCTCCCGCATGTGTGACTAACTCACCAGGCTGTCTCCCGTTTGTTTGGCTAGCTCACCAGCCCAATGCTGGGATCGAACCCTTATCTGCCGAGTCTTCGGTGGAGATCGTGACCTCTCAGCCAAGGTTTCCCAAGTTCGGCCTTCTAAGTTACTGTCATCGTCGGCTGTCATTTACTGTCTATAGTACTTTGCTGTGTAGGACAGAAGTTACTTTCTTCTGTAAATTCTGCTGTACTTTGGTCATATAACTCTCTTAAGTATTAATTCAGTCTCACTGATTTGTCACTGATTTGTCTGCGCACAAGTCTTTTGCGTGTGTTATCTTTATTGCATTGAATTCAATTTTGTTGTACTGCTCGTTTACCCAGTTTTATTATATTTCTTTTCACATGTATTTGTCATTCTTTGTTTATCCATTTATTTTGTTCTTTGTCATTTTCACTTTGTTTTCAATTGTCCATAAAGTGTAAGATTTCTTCAGTCACCCAAGTTTGATAGATGGAGGTTTTCAGCATTTCCCATTGTTCATTTCTGCTTTGTATTTTTGAAATTTATTTTTGCATCTGTTTCTCACAATCGCTTTGTATTGTTATTTAAGTTTTTTATTTGCTTTATGAATATCCACATGAAGTCTAATGTTCTTGGTCCTTTTTTCTCTCTCGGTTTAATCTTCCTTTTATTTGTTCACATAGTGAGAATTGATCACTGTTACAGTCAACGCCAGGAAATGTCTTCACATTTATCAATGCATTTCTAAATCTTTTATTAACCAGTGTGTAGTCAATTTAATTAAGTATATTCTTATCAGTGCTTTACAATGTGTAATTCTTCTTTAATATTGTTCAAACCAGGTGTCTTTAATCAAAATATAATTTTTGTTTACCTATTCTATAGTTGTTTTCCTCTTCTGTTTTTTTATTTATTCGTAAGCCATTGCACACTCCACATCTTCAGTTCTATCCTTCCTACTTTTGCGTTGAAGTCTTGTAGTTATTTGACGTCTAGTGATTCGATTTGAGTGACCGAATGTCTATCTTGATATACAATAAATGAATCATCATAAAAGGAGAAGTAGAATCGGTAAGATTTACTAGAACATGATCACAACTTACAAAAAAGACGTTGCGGTCAAACCCTCGCCGTCAGCACACAAACAACAGCCACACACCGATACAACCACATGAACAATTCACATGAAAAACTTCACATAAACACACACACACACACACACACACACACACACACACACACACACACACACACACACACACACACACACACACACACACACACACACACACACACACACACACACACACACACACACACACACACACACACACACACACACACACACACACACACACACACACACACACACACACACACACACACACACACACACACACACACACACACACACACACACACACACACACACACACACACACACACACACACACACACACACACACACACACACACACACACACACACACACACACACACACACACACACACACACACACACACACACACACACACACACACACACACACACACACACACACACACACACACACACACACACACACACACACACACACACACACACACACACACACACACATATAAATGAACTTGACACTTGTATGGTTGAATTATATTTCATCATAAAATCATCTTACAATGTTACATAGAACCAGTTTTATCATACGGCTGTGAATCCTGGACAATTAGTACCCAGGCGAAAAAATCTACGAAACCCTTGGAGATGATGTTTTATAGAATAATGCTGAAAATTAGTTGGGCAGTCGAAATGAGCAATCTGGACGTTTTAAGGGAAGCGGAGTCGCGAAGACAACTAATCACAAACATCAGAAAGACACAGTCAATGTTTTATGGCCACATTATGAGAAGACAAAAACTGGAACATGCTGTGAGAACCGGAAAGATTTGCGGAAAGAGATAGAGGAAGACAGCGTGAGAAGATTCGTAATAATCTTGTGTCATGGCACGGAAGGGAGTCAACACACGAATTGATCCATGACGTCGGAGATATTAGTTTGTGGAGAGGCATGATCGCCCACGCCAGCCGGAAAGGATGATGATGATGATGATGATGATGATGATGATGATGATGATGATGATGATGATGAGTACATTATTTTCATTTCTTCTTCACTGCTGCATGTTGTTTTTATGCAAATACGTGTATACTATAAATAATCTTTGGGTTGCCTTTATGTCATTTGTAAACCATTGTACACACACACCTCCTATTCTTCCCGCTCCTTCCTTTGAGGTTCAATCCTCTTGAAATATTTGACTTCTCGTAATTTGATTTGAGGGACTGTCATTTCATTTTGATCATAACATGTTTGTATTTCTTCTTCACTGCTGCATGTTGTTGATACTTGTTTAATATTAATGTGTTTGGGTTTGTTTTTGCTTGTATTCGTAAAGCATTGAGCACACCACATGTTCTGTTCTCTCCTTTCCTACTTTTGCTTGTATTCGTAAAGCATTGAGCACACCACATCTTCTGTTCTCTCCTTTCCTACTTTTGCTTTGAAATATTCTGGCACTATTTACGCTTCCAGTGATTTGTTTTGATAAGCTGCCATTTTAATTTCATCGTAACATCTTTATATTTTTCTTCACTGCTGCAAGTTGTTGATACATATATACTATTAAGGTGTATTGGTCTGCTTGTGACTTTAATCATAATAACTATATTTGAAATACTCCAATAACCACTAATTGATTTCGATGTTTCCTCATCAAACAGCTTTCCTAATCATTATTCGTGTTAATAATTTTCTAAATATATTATCGTGTGTTCGTCCGTTATAATTTTACATCTTTCATCTCACAACTAGGATGTTAATGTTCCATCTTTTCCATTTGTTTTACTGCATTATCTAACTTTCCTATTTCTTCATACGTCCTAACATTCCAAGTGCTTATTCTAACACAGACACATACACATGTAAACATATATACATACAGGCATAAGCATAAATACACACAGAAACAAGCACGTACAGATACATACATATAGAGAGATATAAACATACATACACATACAGACACGTAAATACACATATCGAGACATATAGAAACATAGACATATTGACATATACATGCAGATACACACAGATACATGCAGACACAAACACATACACATGCAAACAGACACCTGTTGGTAAAGACACATACATCAACGCCTATAGATATAGACGTACACACACACAAACACACACACACATAGACACATACAAATAAATACATATACAGACACAAACCTATACAGATACACACGCGGATTGATATATACAGACACACACACACACACATGCAGTTTCATAATTATAGACACGTAAACTGCTTCGCATGTCTGTCTGTGGGTCTGTATGTCTGTCTCTGTGTATATGTCTGTCTCTGTGTATATGTCTGTCTCTGTGTATATGTCTGTGTGAATATGCGTGTATGTTACATAGACATACGTTCGTACTGCATAATCAGACGCGCAGTAACACTCAACCAACGTTTTCAGCTAGTTACGTGCTAGAGAATTTGCTCCAATAGCAAGACATTGTTATATTGAGCGAATAGGTTCCAATCCAGTTTGTCATTTGTTTTAAAGTTGCATTCTTTGATTCCAAGTTGCATTCTTTGTTTTAAAGTTGCATTCTTTGTTTTAAAGTTGCATTCTTTGTTGTCAAGTTGCATTCTTTGTTGTCAAGCTGCATTCTTTGGGTGAAGTATTCCATCGTATTCCCCCGCCTTTACTTCCCAATTCATCTCCAGGTACTTATTCTAGGCAGGGTCGAACTGGGAATCGAGGTCAAGTTTGAAAATCCCCTTCTGTGCGGAGTTGAACCAGTGACCACCAGGTCGGCAAGCGAGCGTCTAGCCACAGCGTTACCGTGGCTTCCTAGTTGAGGTTAATAATTACTGCCTCCCAACAGTGTCTCACAACACTGCCTCACAACACTGCCTCCCAACACTACCTCACAACACTGCCTCACAACACTGCCTCCCAACACTGTCTCACAACACTGCGAATGAGCCGCGAATAATGGATTCTTGTTCATTTCGTGTTAAAAGATGTCATGCACAATGGACACGTCTGACAGACATTAGACAGAGTGTCAATAATTTATGGACACGTCTGACAGACATCAGACAGACAGTCAACAATCTGTAGACACGTCTGACAGACATCAGACAGACAGTCAACAATCTATGGACACGTCTGACAGACATCAGACAGACAGTCAACAATCTATGGACACGTCTGACAGACATCAGACAGACAGTCAATAATCTATGGACACGTCTGACAGACATCAGACAGACAGTCAACAATCTATGGACACGCTTGACAGACATCAGACAGACAGTCAACAATCTATGGGCACGTCTGACAGACATCAGACAGAAGACAGTCAACAATCTATGGGCACGTCTGACAGACACTAGACAGACAGTCAACAATCTACGGACACGTCTGATAGACATTAGACAGACAGTCAACAGTCTATGGACACGTCTGACAGACATCAGACAGACAGTCAACAATCTATGGATACGTCTAACAGTCATCAGACAGACAGTCAACAATCTATGGACACGTCTGACAGACATCAGACAGACAGTCAATCTGTAGATACGTCTGACAGACATCAGGCAGACTGTCAACATTTTATTGACATATCTGACAGACATCAGACAAACAGTCAACAATCTCGGACACGTCTGACAGACGTCAGACAGACAGTCAACATTTTATAAAGACGTAACGGCAATTGAAACAGCGCTGTATATTGTGTCAATTGATTACGATGACGTGGCAACAAATCACCATATGGTCCCAGTCCCACATTAAGGTGGCCTACAATGAGCCTCGCTAGTGCCTAGAACCCACAAGGCGAAAGAAATAGCAGGGGATCCAAACGCACGGAGAACAGAATTACACAGACAGAGAGAGAGAGAGAGAGAGAGAGAGAAGAGAGAGAGAGAGAGAGAGAGAGAGAGAGAGAGAGAGAGAGAGAGAGAGAGATGCTATTTTCTTTAGCTGAACTTAAGCACAGTCCATTGCTGGACATATTTTTGCGTGTGGATTAGCTTTCCCGATTACCAGTGTCCCTCGCCAGCAGGCGAAGCCACTCTGACATCAGAGGTATGTGTACTTTACGTTCTCAACTCCAGGACGAGAAGTCAACATTTTAGAAAAAAAGTGTTCAGGCCGCGTTCAGCTGTCTATCGGCGTGTTATAATTGTGGCCTTTATGGTGTTTCTTGTCTGCATCTGCTTGCGGCGATATGGTTGCGTTGTTCGCTTCCTAATTTCTGATGCTTTCCTGACTTGATGTTGCTGTCTTCTTTGTTGCCGCTTGACATGTCTGACCAGGTTCGTGCGCTTCTAAGGTTTGGTATTGTCAGGCTCCCGCCCCGTCTCATGGTGTTCTTCTTTCAAGGAGTGCTTCATTGGAAGTCTTCCCAAGCGTGGCTCCATCCGTTAACTTGTAAGGGCGTCTATTTATATCACCCACGTATCTTTATTTCCCGACCTTAATCTCACTCAGCAATGTTTTCTTCGATCTCACATTTTTTTGCAATAATTCTTTGTTTGTTGTGTCCGTCTACCATGACATTCCGCCTCTAGAAGCCAAAGAATAGATTGAAGTAGTGTGGTCGATCGTTGTCTGTCATGCTCCAGTTCATACAAACTAAACTTAGTGACCACACATATAATCGTGAAATAGACAATGTATATATTGTTAGAAATATTGTTAGAAATGGAGCTCAGCGGGAGTGCAAAAAGTCTCCAGATGGGATCTGTTTGGAACAAAGCATTTCTTAACAAAGTATGGAGTATAACCGAGAGGCACGACAGGATATGCAGGCCTGGAGAAATATTGTCACCGACACCGGGATATGACAATAATCGCAAGGAAAGAAGTCACCGGAAGTACAATCAAACATAATGGAGGCCTCCATGCTGGGGTGAAGTGAATGGCGATGCCCTTATTTTGTGTCCTTAATTCATTTTCATGTAGGATTCACGGAACCAGAAAAAGAGAGTATGGAAGCTTCCCAAACGTTGCTATAGTTGAATTGTTTGTTCTGACTATACATAAAAGTCGTGACACATTCTTTCTTTACCATCACATTATTCATTATTTGTCCATGATTCTCACTTCTTCTTTCGCCTTTTATTTCACATTGAGACATAAACCCTCTACCAGTTCACCCCATGATGTCCTCACTTTATCTATTCCATGAAGCTCCGGCCATTTTCTCCCCGTATTATTCATTCAGTCTCTACTTGTCTTCTCTCGAGTCTAGTACTTCCATATTGACGCGGACAAGGCCTTAGGTTTGTACCAGAATACGATCAGCGTTGCCAGTAGTGGGTTGTGCTTCAAATTTAAATTCCGCTTCTTTTGTCTTATTTGCCTTCCAGATGAAAACCTTTTTAGCTACAGTATTCTCAGGTTTCTCTATGTGTGCCCTATCAAGCGCCAACGCCATTTCTTCACCTCTTGATTCGCAGGTATTTGTATAATTCTCTCCATAAGCTCTACATTGGTGATTTTATAACGTCATTTTACTTCTTCTATTTGAACCACCCATCCATCTTGTGCCATGCCGGTAAGCGTGGTCGGTCATGACTCGCCATTTTCTCGATCACTAGAGTCGTAGATCAGCTAAGTGTTCCTGTCTCGACCATGCCACATGGTCAAGCCAACCAGGTATTTCCTTCTCTGTCTTCCCCTTGTTCTCTTCCCCTCGATCTTGCCAGTTGTCACCACCGATTAATGAATGTTTATAGTTAAGTTCTAACAAGTTTAGTCCATCTCATTGTTTTTTTTTATCCGTACAGCAGCACATAGTTAACGTTAGATTCTCTTTCGCTTTTTCACAATATTATTAAGAGAAAGAGGATGACAGACCAAAAAAAAAAAAAAAAAAAAATTGCCAGGCCGTCTTGCAGCAAGGCGTGACATATTTATACATTATTATTATTAATTTTTTTTTAAACGATCGTTCGCTTTGAACTCAAGCATTGTCCTCAAACGTGCTGCTACTTCTAGTGCACTGAACTGATTTTTGCCTGTGGATTAGTTTTCCTTATTACCAGTGTCCCTCGCCAGCAGGCGAACCCACTCCGACTTGAGGTACTTGTGATTTATGTCCCGAAGTCAAGGACGAGAAGTTAACATTTTAGTCCAACTGATAGTTGTAGGGGCTGAACCCGCTACCTCGGCATCAGCGCACCGGAAGTTTAATAACAAGCGCTCTGATCCGATCTCTATATTTATACACAAATCAGGGAAAGCAGAGGCTGAGAGGTGTCCGCATTAGGCCTGGAGGTGCACGGTTCAATCCCCACCAGGGCTGATCATGTTTCCTACAACACCTGGTGTCTAATGACATTACATGTTCCCTGGAACAGCTGAAGTCTAATGACATTACATGTTCCCTAGAACAGCTGGTGTCTAATGGCATTACATGTTCCATACAACAGCTGGTATCTAATGACATTACATGTTCCCTAGCACAGCTGGTGTCTAATGACATTACATGTTCCATAGAACAGCTGGTGTCTAATGACATTCCATGTTCCATACAGCAGCTGGTGTATAATGACATTACATGTTCCATACGACATCTGGTGTATAATGACATTACGTGTTCCCTAGAACAGCTGGTGTCTAATGACATTACATGTTCTATACAACAGCTGGTGTGTAATGACATTACATGTTCCCTAGAACATCTGGTGTCTAACGGCATTACATTTTCCCTGGAACAGCTGGTGTATATTGACATTACATGTCCCCTAGAACAGCTGGTGTCTAATGACATTACATGTTCCATACAACAGCTGGTGTCTAATGACATTACATGTTCTATACAACAGCTGGTGTGTAATGACATTACATGTTCCCTAGAACATCTGGTGTCTAACGGCATTACATTTTCCCTGGAACAGCTGGTGTATATTGACATTACATGTTCCCTAGAACAGCTGGTGTATAATGACGTTACATGTTCCCTAGATCTCTTCGAAGGTGCGGGGGTATCAAACTGTCTCTGACAAGGGGAGATAACAGGGGGTCTCGTGAGAAAGTTGTGCAAGTTGATAGTCTCGTTTGAAATCGCAATCGCAAAGAGCAGGCCGTCTAGCCTGGCAAAATTTTTAGGAAATAAAACCAGCATAGGCACTTGTTCCCGTTCTTCTTGTTCGTGTTCTTCTTGCTCTCCTTCTTCTTGTTCTTCTTCTTCTGCTCTTGTTCCATTCTTCTATCGGGTGTAGAGCGCCACACCCAGTTATGCACATCAGATATCGCTGTCCAACTTCGGAATGCTGTTGTGTCAGCTTTGCGTTCTCTAGATACGAACAAACGAACGGGGGAACTTTACTTTCAAATGGTTAAGAATTGGTTTGACATTTTGCCTCTCTTATCTCTCTGCTGTCATACATTGTTTCATTCACACATCACTCATGAGACTAATCTTGATTTGAGTCAAGAACCGACATAACAGCACTCGGGAAATTCCCTTTCGCACTTCTTCGACAACAAGCGAAGAGTCGTAATACTCATTTTAAATAACGAAGACACAAACAATAGATTGCACGATTTATTATCTGACATATTTCCCTGCATCTCGTTAGGTACATACTGCAGAGTTCACAAAACATAAAGTAAATTAACTAGATAAATCCTTCAAGCTGAAATATATACATGTTCGCACAGTAATGTCTATTGTCTACCATGGTGATTTTAAGCAGACTAACATGTCTTTCTGTTTGCACAAATCTGGCTTGCGCTGACTGATCACTATTGCTTCTGAAAACTTTAACAAGCGAGTATTTTGTGTGTTAAACAACACGCGAAAGGCAATGTCTCTGTCAACCACATCGCCTCTTTCGAGAATGTGCCTAGCAATTGAAAACGCAGGGAGCTACCGGTGTGTCGGCCCCACTAGGCTCGCATCGCCTGTGTGTCGTATCTTGTCGACCCATTGAGGTATGTGTTCTGACACTCTTTTGTTCAGCTGTCGCTCTGTTCTGCCGATGTAGAAAGCCTGGCATCTACATGTGAATTGGTAAATACAATTGTTTTTGGCGTACAGAGGAACAGGCGCTTTTACTGCTGGCATGGGAATCAGTGTGATTCTATACCTAATGACTGGAGTTGAAGCGCAGAATGTTCGGCCTACTGCTGTAGTAAGCCGGTCTTGTAGACGTTGCATGACGTCATCACCTCGAAAGGTTAGCTGGATGAATACCTTGAGTTTAGGGACTGTAATTTCGTCTGGTTTTGGTCTGGGCTGTTGGTAGTGGCGCTTTATAAATCCTGTGGAGTACCCATTCAGGTTTAAGACATTCTTCACACACATCCCCCAACCACACAACCCCACCCACACACACATATTCCCGCCAACTCACACATCCCGCACCTACCCACACACAAAACCCGGACCCACCCACCCCCACTTACACACATCCCCACCCACACAATCTGTTTAAAAAATTTTCTCGTGGTTCACGATATGGCACAACGGAATGCAGTTAAATGGGTTTGTTCAGATGTGTCGTCAATGTGGGTTCTTTCATGAACCGTGATTATATAAATAAATATATAAATAAATCTTACCATTACTATAATATCAATAGCTAATATTTGAATGTGTGAATATTGTTCAGTGGGATTGAATGTGAAATTTTGTACACTTCAAAGCATCGCTATGAAGTTGTACACATATTTTTGTCAAGAAGCTGATCGCAGGAAACTGTTTCATACTGTTACAAATCCCGAAAAAAGAACAGTGCATGCATTAGGTTTGAGTAAACGGTCATTTCGTCGATGGGTGCAAGCATCTGGAATGAAACCAACACGCGATAAGCAAACGGTAGGTAGAAAGGCAATTGTAGACAGCTTTGACAAGGATGTCATAAGGCGAGCTATTATGAAAATGTTGGGGGGGGGGGGGGTGTGTGTTTGGCTGGGTAGTTGAGAATGTGTGTGTGGGTGGTAGAAGATATGTGGGTTGGTGAGTGTTGGTAGGTTATGGGATGGGTGGAGGATGTGTTTGGGTGGGTAGGGAGATGTGTGAAGGTGGGGGGATGTGTAGGTGGGTGATGGGTGGGTGGGTGCATGTATGTGTGCCTGGGTTTGTGTGTGGGTGGGAGGGGGATGTGTGTTGAGGATGTGTGGTGGCTGGGAGATGTGTGTTTGTGTGTGGGTGTGGAGATGGTATGGAGATAGTGCAAAACAGGTAATCATGTTCCGTCTCTGAACGGTAAACGGCAGAGTAGACAATCTTTCACGAAGACTCAAAGCGGGTCTGTCACCAATGTGTACTTGTGAACAAACTACACAGATAGCTGAACAGATCCTTAGAAGCCATGAGAAGCAGAAACCTACGTGAAATAAGGGAAATGCGCAAGGAAAATTATGACATAGTGTATCTGGATGAGACGTGGATCAATGCGCACCACACAAGTGAAAAGGAATGGCAATCAGTGGATGAAAAGATAAAGCGATATGTGCCCAGTAGTAAAGGACAGCGTTTGGTCATAGCCTATGCTGGTAGTACTCAAATGGCTTACTACAGAATGCTGGACTCGTGTTCGTATAAAAGCATACATACAATAGGGATTGTCATAATGAGATGAATGGTAATGTATTTAGAGATTGGCTCGAGAATACAGTACTTCCATCTCTTGATAGACCGTCTTGTCTAATCATGGACAATGCATCACATCACAATGTTGTTGCCCAAGAAGACAAAATAATAAAGGAAGCAATAAAGATATGGCTCCGAAGGGAAAATATACCATTTCCAGAAACATATATCAAGCTACAGTTGTTGTTCCTTGTAAAACAGGCGCAAAAAAGCAAGAAATATCAAATCGACAAATTGGTAGAAGAGCATGGCCATAGGTGCTTGAGACTTCCGCCGTACCATTCTCATTTAAACCCTATAGAACTTGTGTGGGCTAAAATTAAAGGACAGGTGGTAGCTGACAATACTACATTCAAATTGTCTGACGTCAAGATACTAACCCAGTCCGCGCTATTAAATACTGATAAAAGTTACTGGACAAAATGTGACGACCATGTATTGAAAGAGGAACAGGACTATTGGAGAAAGGATGAATTGAATTTTATGCAACCGAGAACAGTCATCAACCTACTGGAATCGTCCGACACAGATTAAGGTCTGGTCAGATCGCAGACCTTAATCCACGTGCACACTTACTGGGATATTTTACTCCAACTAATCAGACGAATTGCAGGTCCTAAACATTACAGTATCAGCACAATGTCAATGGCAACAGTTTGTATTCTACAGTGATGAATTTTCAATTCCTCAAGCCCTCAGCGGTGACAAACAACTAGTATTTAAAAAAAATATTTTAAAAAAAATAAATAAATAAATAAAAAACTAAACGCATTGAATACCAACAGAAGAGTAATATTGCGGTAGAAACTGACACATTGTAGCATAACAAGAAACGTGAGAGCAAACACGTTGTCAAATTAGGTGACAACACACGTACATACGAATCAATCTATAAACTTCAACGAAAAGAGGACCAACATCTTGGTCGTTTTGAAGAAAGCTCACTACAGAGACACCGACAACTATTTTCATAGTGCAAAACAGGTAATCATGTTCCGTCTCTGAACGGTAAACAGCAGAGTAGACAATCTTTCACGAAGACTCAAAGCGGGTCTGTCACCCATGTGTACGTGTGAACAAACTACACAGACAGCTAAACAGATCCTTAATAATGGACACATGATGACTAAATTGCGGTATCATTTCTGGTCACTCCATACGCACATTAACGCACAGCTATGTGGAAGCTTTCACGAACTCAATATAAAAAGTTAAATGCATCCTAGTAACATGACTCCTTGTACACATTACTAACTAGCAGCTGAAGAAACAAGAAGGAAATGAAAAATAAGGTAAGAAATATATTCCTTCTACTTTCCTGTCAATTTACACATTATTTACCCCATGCCTCTATAAATTCTCTAATTTTTCACTAATATTACACATTGCACTCATCTCGGGAGCCTCCGTGGCGAAGTGGTCAAGCCGTCTGACTAGGGCTCCGAAGGTTGTATGTTCGATTCCGGGCTGCGTCCTTCATTTCGCGAGTGCTTTTTTCGAAAAAAAACAGAGGGTCGTCGCTGGAGCTACGGAGTTCGTGCTTTGTGCGACGCTTTCCGCGCTGCGGAAAGAGACTGAGCCATGTGGGATAACACCCAGGTGCAATGTAGTCGACTCTATCGACTTTTAAACAACTTTTTGTTATTGCACCCACTCCCATACGAATCTGGCTACGCCTTGTACTTGTGTCGGTTCCCGAAATGACGTGCTTTACTGTAAGACTAGTTTGTTAGCGTGAATTCACTACATTTTCGCCAAAACATCAAAGAAATGTCGCTGCTTTCGATGATTTAAGTTGCCTTTGGACCTATCAAAGACATATTCCTTCGGGTGGGGGGGGGGGGGGGGGGGGATAAATATAAGACGGCAGGAAAACCTACATAGTGATGCAACAGACAGTTTTCATAAAAAATTGATCGCGAATAAAGGCATTCATTTCTGAACAGACTATGTAGTAGTAATAGTGGTAGTAGTAGTAGTAGCAGCAGCAGCAGCAGCAGCAGCAGTAGTAGTAGTAGTAGTAGTAGTAGTAGTAGTAGTAGTAGTAGTAGTAATAGTAGTAGTAGTAGTAGTAGTAGTAGTAGTAGTAGTAGTAGTAGTAGTAGTAGTAGTAGTAGCTGATGAAGTCTAATCGCCGCAATGTCCTGTATGTGTCGTAATTCTGTTATGTAAAGCTGTAGTAGTAGTAGTAGTAGTAGTAGTAGTAGTAGTAGTAGTAGTTGTAGTAGCAGCAGCAGCAGCAGCAGCAGCAGCAGCAGTAGTAGTAGTAGTAGTAGTAGTAGTAGTAATAGTAGTAGTAGTAGTAGTAGTAGTAGTAGTAGTAGTAGTAGTAGTAGTAGTAGTAGCTGATGAAGTCTAATCGCCGCAATGTCCTGTATGTGTCGTAATTCTGTTATGTAAAGCTGTAGTAGTAGTAGTAGTAGCAGCAGCAGCAGTAGTAGTAGTAGTAGTAGTAGTAGTAGTAGTAGTAGTAGTAGTAGTAGTAGTAGTAGTAGTAGTAGTAGTAGTAGTAGTAGCTGATGAAGTCTAATCGCCGCAATGTCCTGTATGTGTCGTAATTCTGTTATGTAAAGCTGCACTACTTTGTGTTATTTTATATTGTTTACATTTTCACAGCTTTACCGCAGTTCCACCAAATTGTATTCATATTTTTAGTAGTAGTATTAGTAATAGTAGTAGTAGTTTTTGTAGTAGTAGTAGTAGTAGTAGTAGTAGTAGTAGTAGTAGTAGTAGTAGTAGTAGTAGTAGTAGTAGTAGTAGTAGTAGTAGTAGTAGTAGTAGCAGCAGCAGCAGCAGCACCAGTAGTAGTAGTAATAATAATAATACATTATAATGACAATGATAACATGCAGGTAATAACAAACAAGAGTTCAGCGTCTTCTCAAGGCTTAATGCGCTTTTTGCCCGCGGGGTGCAGGGTTCATTCCTTATATCGATACACTGGACTTAAACTTTGACTTGTGGTACAGAAGGTAATGGCAAGCTACTGAAAGTCAAAGTGCCTAGTAAATGAACCGGCCGATGGGCGTCGGACGCAAAGACCCGCAAAAGATATATGCAACATTTTATAAGAATTAACAAGTGGGAGAAGCTGAGTCAGGACAATCAATGTGAGTTAACATCTCTCGCTCACAGACATAAACAGACCGACTAACTCTTCACCCTTCCACCCACGTTTGTGCACTACGTCACCAGATTTCGCAGAGATAATTACCTGTACTCCTCCGCACAGATCGGCTGGTAATTTTTTTTTTTTAAATGTTTCTTCCATTATTCATTCTCGTGTTTATCTTGGCGCATTCCTTAAATAATTAATGTCTTATTTGGCCTCCGAAATACTGGTTATTTTATAAATAACACTGCGGGCCAAATCTTAGCATAGATAATAAAAATAACTGCAAACTGAGAGCGTAAAAAACAGCTGGATGTTTCGATAGGACGAAAGTCCGTTCACTTCTTTACAATTGTCTTTCCCACGCTAGGTATAGAGTTTGATAATATTGTGTATTTGCTGAGTAAACATTGAGTGTGTGTGCCACGGGCGTTGAATTTAGTTGGGTTTTATTTGATCAATGCACGGAGAGGTTTGAACCTGGTTCTGTATGGGCGTTTATTGTAGAAGATGAAGCTTTCTGCCGCCGCTGCTTCCTCTTGTTCTTGTTCTTCATGTTCTTGTTCTTGTTGTTGTTCTTCTTGTTCTTGTTCTTCTTGTTCTTCGTCTTCTTAGTCTGCATAGACCTATCTAAGTTTGTCTAGGTGCATCTGACCTTTTCTAGGTATGCCTAAGTTTACCCAGGTATATCTAGAACTGTCTAGATATGCTAAATTTGCCTAGACACATCTAAAATTGTCTAGATATGTCTAAGTTTACCTAGATACACCTATAACTGTCTAGACATGTCTAAATTTTGATAGGTACATCTAGCACTGTCTAGGTCTACCTAGGTAGATCTAGAATTGTCTAAGTTTGTCTAGATAGATCTAGAATTGTCTAGATATATCTAAGTTTGCATAGGTACATCTAGAATTGTCTAGATATGTTTAAATTTGCCCAGGTATATCTACATTTGTCTGGGTTTGTCTGTCACATGTGCTCAGGCTACAAACATCTTTACACCTGCCCCAATCTATTATTATTCTACAATCTACAAACATGTGTGCATTCTTTTCTTTCTTTACGTAACACCCTCGACACATTTCACTTTGTTATGTCCATTGTATATATTTTGAACTATTTTTTTGTGAGGTTTAAATAATCTATTGTTTAGGAGTGAGGTTGATATCAGGTTAGCTCTCTCACTTACCTTCACAGTAGACGGGGATCAGTCTTAACTTGTGGCATGTTTTTATCCGGAGATTGTATTTGCACCTTACACTTGTTCAACAGCTTTTTCTATGAGATTTGACAAAGAGAAGGGGTTATGAACGCAATTCCGCATACCATGTTCGAAACACAGTTGCTGGCGATTTGAAAGCAGAACTCCTTGCGATGATTTTCATACAATAGTCAGAGTGCTGGTCACCTAGAAAGTAATGGCAAACTAGTGTACTGAAACTTTCCAAGTAAATCAAAAACAGCAAAAAATGCCTCCATGCAAAGGATAGACCTACCTACGAACCTACCTACTCACCAACTTCCTACCTACCTACCTACCCACCTACCTACCTACCTACCAATTATCTACCTAACTACCTCCGTACCTACCTACCTTCCTACCAACCGACCTGTCAATCAGCATTCCCAACTACCTATCTACCTACATATATCTTTGGGTGGGGAGATTGTGCGTGTGTGGGGATGTGTGTGTATATGGGTAGGGGTGTGTGGTTAAGGGATGTGTGGCTGGGGGATGGGTGGGTGGAGGATGTGTGGTTTTGTAGAGGATGTGTGGGTGGGTGATTGTATATGAGTAAGGGTGTGTGGTTAAGGGATGTTTGGTTGGAGGATGGGTGGGTAGAGGATGTGTGGGTGGGTAGAGGATATGTGGGTGGGTGAGTGTGTGAAGGTTAGGAGATGGTGGGGGATGTTTGTAGGGGTGGGCTCGGGATCTGTGAGTGGACTGGGGGAGATGGGAGATTATGTGAGTGGGTGCGGAATTTGTGTGTGGGTAGGTGCGGAATATGTGAGTTGATGGGGAGATGTGTGTGTGCGTGGGGGATGTGTGGCTGAGGAATGTGTCTTTGTCTGGGTGGTTGGAGGTGTGTGGGTGGAGGAGGATATGTGGGTGAGTGATTGTTGGTGGGTAATGGGACGGGTAGAGGATATGTTAGTGGGTGGGGAGATGTGTGTAGGTGGGTGGGGGTGTGTGGGTTGGGGAATGTATGTGTGCTTGGGGTGTGGGTGGATGGGATGTGTGGTGGGTGAGAGGTGTGTGTGGGTGGGGAGATGTGTAGGTGTAGGGATGTGGTGGATGGGTGGGGGGATGTATGTGTGTGTGTGGGTTATGTGTGTGGTTGGGTGGGGGGGGGGGTTGGAGTGAATGGGGGATGTGTGGGTGGGTGGTAGATGTGTCTCATAACATAGTAATATGCATTGTTTATGTTTACAAAATTCACGTGACAATGTTTTTTCCTATGCACTGTTGATGAAAGAAAGATAAGTGATAGGAAGGGCCGAATGTAAGACGGGCCTGCGTGCCCAATTTGTTACCCTTTGAAAATAAAGTCTGTTCGTTCGTTCGTTGTACACATACAAACAGATATCTATGATTATTGTACGCATGTAATGGAGGACCTACTATCCAGCCCAAGACCGCAGTGAAAAAAATATGTTGTTCCATAGGCCGTTATATGGGTTAACGTTTTCATAAGTTTGTCCTCCAACGAAAGACACCCAAACATACCACAACCATCCGGTCGTGACCGTAGATTAGACAGTTCAGCTCCGTTGGTGTATTTGGTGCCCGCAAGCCAACGGAGTACAACAATTAATCATCCCTGTTGCACCCTAAAGTTGGATGCTGTAACCATAGAAACTCCACTCTGCTACTTTTCCAGTTGTGCCCTGCACTCCGGTGTATAACTCTATCCCCACACAGCATTCTCTGATCTGGTTGAGGAATGACCACTCTCATTGGTGTCGCTGAGAGGCATAGCGTTCACATGTAACATGAGGAGTACAGGACGCTAGTCCAGTTGTGGACGATCCAGTTGTACTTGATCCAGCTGTAGACGATCCAATTGTATTTGATCCAGCTGTGGATGATCCAGTTGTACTTGATCCAGCTGTGGACGATCCAGTTGTACTTGATCCAACTGTGGACGATCCAGTTGTACTTGATCCAACTGTGGACGATACGGTTGTACTTGATCCAACTGTGGACGATCCAGTTGTCTATGATCCAGTTGTGGCAGATCCAGCTGAACATGATCCAGTTGTGCATGATCCAGTTGTAGATGATCCAGCTGTGCATGATCCAGCTGTGGACGGTGCAGCCGCGCATGATCCAGTTGTGCATGATCCAGTTGTACATGATCCAGCTGTGGACGATCCAGCTGTGGACGATCCGGCTGTTAGGATCTAGCTATGGATGATCCGGCCGTAATGTGGACGATCCAGTTGTACATGATCCAGTTGTACACGACCCAGTTGTACATGATCCACTTGTGGACGATCTAACTGTGGACGACCCAGTTGTACACGATCCAGTTGTGGAAGATCTAACTGCGGGCGACCCAGTTGTACATGATCCACTTGTGGACGATCTAACTGTGGACGACCCAGTTGTACACGATCCAGTTGTGGACGATCTAACTGTGGACGACCCAGTTGTACATGATCCAGTTGTGGGCGATCCAGTTGTACATAATCCAATTGTAGACGATCCATGTGTGGATGATCGAGTTGTAGACGATCCAGGTGGGCACGACCCGGTTGTGTACGATCCAGTTGTGGGCGATCTATCTGTGGACGATCCAGCTTTAATGATCCAGTTTGGACGATCCAGTTGTACATGGTCCGGCTGTGTACGATCCAGTTGTGGGCGATCTATCTCTGGACGATCCAGCTTTAATGATCCAGTGTGGACGATCCAGTTGTACATGATCCAGTTGTACATGATCCGGCTGTGTACAGTCCAGATGTACATGATCTAGCTGTGGTCGATCCAGTTGTACATGATCCAGTTATGGCCGACCCATTTGTGAACGATCCAGTTGTGGGCAACCCAGTTGTACATGATCCAGTTGTGGGCGACCCAGTTGTACATGATCCAGTTGTGGGCGACCCAGTTGTACATGATCCAGTTGTGGGCGACCCAGTTGAACATAATCCAGTTGTGGGCGATCTAAGTTTGGATGACCCAGTTGTACATGATCCAGTTGTGGGCGACCCAGTTGTACATGATCCAGATGTAGACGATCCAGTTGTACATGATCCATTTGTGGCCGATCAAGTTGTGGACGATTCAGTTGTAGGCGATCAAGTTGTCCAGCTGTGGACAACCCAGTTGTACATGATTCAGTTGTGGGGGAATTTAACTGTGGACGATCTAGCTGTACAGGATCCACATGTGGACGATCCAGTTGTACATGATCCACATGTGGACGATCCAGTTGTACATAATCCAGTTGTGGACGATCGATTTGTAGTTGATCCAATTGTACATGTTCCAGTTGTACATAATCCATGTATAGGCGATCTAACAGTCGACTCCCCCCCCCCACCCCCTGTTGTACATGATCCAGTTGTGGGCGATCTAACCGTGGATGACCCAGTTGTACATGGTCCAGTTGTGGGCGATCCTGTTGTACATGATCCAAAGTTAAGAATTGGGCACGCAGGCCTATCTGAAATTCTGCCATTCTTTTCTATTTCCTCTCATACTTTCTTTCATTCAACATCACTTATGAAGCAAACTTTTTGACAACAGAAGAACAGTAAGCATTAAAACGCATGAAACATAATCAATAACAAATGACTCACTGAGGCAATGTTTAACATGGGCATTATAAATACCCAAGGACGGTGTAACGTGCCATACATATGGGAATGTTTTTTGGCTAGTTGTCGTTTGAGATAATTTACCATTATTATTGTCTTTTTTGTTATGTTTATGGGGGAATGTAGTCTGTACTGAGGTAGTATTCAAACAGGTTGCGAATGTTAGTTAGTTAGTTAGTTAGTCGCGGTTCCAACTTCACAGAAACGGGTCGTCCCCATTATGCTCCGTTCCTGTGCCAGTGAATATCACACAAAATGCCTACCACTGCCCAATGTGAAAAGTGGAAAAGACAGGAGTCTTGACAAACAACAGTCCGCACAGATACACTGTGCATAATGCCGCCGCCAGAATGTCAACACAATAGTCCCCCACGAAACATCCAGTTCATCTCTGATGGAATTGGCAGTCATTTTCCCATCTGGATGTTTCCTAGATGTTCACCCACACAGTACACGAAAATACAGTTCACCGTCGATGGCAGTGGCAGTCAACCAGAAGCCCAGCAGCCACGCATTTCTGCATAAGGCAAAAACCGGTCAACTCTGGGACATAGCCAGCTGCCATCGCTCCGAACATGCAGTCACGTTCTAAAAAACCTCGGGCAGATTCAGAAGCATTTCACACGAAACTCACAGCTCACAATGTCGCGCCACGCACTCACTCAGTAGCAGGGCGACGGAACCATCAAGCCTCCTTAGTCGCCTCTTACGACATGCGTGGTAGGCTACAGTGTTGCTATTCTTTGCTTCCCTTATGGGCCCCGGCAACACACATGTATGTATAATGATTGGTGGTGTCTTTGATTTCTTATAGATAGACAGACAGATAGACAGATAGATAGATAGATAGATAGATAGATAGAAAGATAGATAAATAGATAGATAGATAGATAGATAGATAGATAGATGGATAGATAGATAGATAGATAGATAGATAGATAGATAGATAGATAGATAGATAGATAGATAGATAGATAGATAGATAGATAGATAGATAGATAGATAGATAGATAGATAGATAGATAGATAGATAGATAGATAGATAGATAGATAGATAGATAGATAGATAGATAGATAGATAGATAGATAGATAGATAGATAGATAGATAGATAGATAGATAGATAGATAGATAGATAGATAGATAGATAGATAGATAGATAGATAGATAGATAGATAGATAGATAGATAGATAGATAGATAGATAGATAGATAGATAGATAGATAGATAGATAGATAGATAGATAGATAGATAGATAGATAGATAGATAGATAGATAGATAGATAGATAGATAGATAGATAGATAGATAGATAGATAGATAGATAGATAGATAGATAGATAGATAGATAGATAGATAGATAGATAGATAGATAGATAGATAGATAGATAGATAGATAGATAGATAGATAGATAGAACGAACGAACGAACAAACTTTATTTTCAAAGGGTTAAGAATTGGGCACGCAGGCCCGTCTAACATTCTGCCCTTCTATCACTCTCTTTCATACTTTATTTCATTCACACATCATTCAAGGCTAACAGAGGACAGCAACAATATAAAAGATATGCATTATAAAGGCATGGGCAAAATGCGAACATCAAAACTACACTACACAGTAAAGTTAGATAATGGTCTGACACTTGTTATTAGCCATGTGGAATATACTGGCCTACCAAAAGGGGACTGGCTGTTATACTAGGGTAGACAGACAGACAGACAGACAGACAGACAGACAGACAGACAGACAGACAGACAGACAGACAGACAGAAAGACAGACAGACAGACAGATAGAACGAACGAACGAACGAACAGACTTTATTTTCAAAGGGTAACAAATTGGGCACGCAGGCCCGTCTTACATTCGGCCCTTCCAATCACTCATCTTTCTTTCATCAACAGTGCATAGGAAAAAAACATTGTCACGTGAATTTTGTAAACATAAACAATGCATATTACTATGTTATGAGACACATCCACCACCCACCCACACACCCCCCATTCACTCCAACTCCCCCACCCAACCACACACACATACAATACATTCCCCCACCCATCCACCACATCCCTACACCTACACATCTCCCCGCCCACACACACCTCTCACCCACCACACATCCTATCCACCCACACCCCAAGCACACATACATTCAATAACCCACACATCCCCCACCTACACACATCTCCCCACCCACTCACATATCCTCTACCCGTCCCATTTCCCACCAACAATCACTCATCCAATATCCTTCTCCACCCACACACCTCCAACCACTCAACCAAACACATATACCTCAGCCACACACACATCTCCCCGTCAACTCACATATTCCGCACCTACCCACACACAAATTCCGCACTCACCCACATAATCTCCCATCTCCCCCAGCCCACTCACAGATCCCGAGCCCACACCTGCAAACATCCCCCACCATCTCCTAACCTGCACACACTCACCCACCCACATATCCTCTACCCACCCACACATCCTCTACCCACCCATCCCCCAACCAACATCCCTTAACCACACACCCTTACTCATATACAATCACCCACCCACACATCCTCTACCCAACCACACATCATCCACCCAACCACACATCCTCCATCCACCCATTCCCCCAGCCACACATCCCTTAACCACACACCCCTACCCATATACACACACATCCCCACCCACGCACAATCTCCCCACCCATACAAACATCCCTCACACACATCCCCACCCACCAACACATTCCCCATTCACAAACACACACCTCCCATCCACGCACACACAACCCATACATTCATCCCCTCACACATCCCTAGACACACGTACTTATCCCTCAACCACTAACACCCACACATCCCTTTCCCACTCATCAACACATACATCTCCTATCTACCCACCCACACTCACACATCCTAACCACCCATCCCCCACCCTCACACACATCCTTCACCCACCCACAAACCCAACCACACCTGCACCCACCCACACAAACATCATTTATCCACACCCAGCTCCCCTCCCACACAATACCACACCCACACACATCCCAAAAACACATCCCTCACCCACACACACATCTATCCACACATCTCTTACCCATCCACACATCCCCCAACTACAATCACCCTCACTACCCACACATACATCCTCCATCCAGCCACACACACCCCCACCCAGCCAGACATATCCCCAACCCACACACACATCTCCAAATCCATCACCCACACCCATCACGCACCCTCCCCCAACCCACACACATCCCCCACACACATTCACCCACACATCTCTCACCCACACACACTCCCCACCCATCCTCCCAAACATCCCACACCCATACACATCCCTCACCCACACACACATCCCCAAACCCACAACCACCCCCACCTGCACACATCTGCCACCCACCACATATCTCCCCACCCACACATATACCCCCCACCCATCCCATAACCCACCATCAATCATCCACCAACATAACCTCCTCCACCCACTCACCCACAACCACCTAGACAAACACACATCCCCACCCAAAAACACATCTCCCCATACACCCATACATCTCGCATGCACCCACACACAAATCCCACACCCAACCACACACAAATCCCCCACCCACCCACACAAACCCACCCCGTCCACCCACACATCCTGAGCCCACCCACACACATCACGAATCCACCCACACACACATCCCCCGATCCCCCCAATCTACTATTATGATCAAACTCCCACACTTTACACACACATACAGTGACGATTGTCGTGAGCATTGTCGTAAAATTGTAAAGAAAATGGAGAAAAATTGTACATATACATTTTGTAACTTAAAAATTAGTGATGCAATTCAACTCTCTCTCTCTCTCTCTCTCTCTCTCTCTCTCTCTCTCTCTCTCTCTCTCTCTCTCTCCCTCTCTCTCTCACTAACGCTCTCACTCACATTACAGTAATGTTATATTATACATGATAAAATCAAGTGTCATACATACAAAATGATAATGTGAAAGATGAAAATACACAAAAAATATGGAATGGCATGTTACAGGACATGCGAGCACTGAATTCTCTCTCTCTCTCTCTCTCTCTCTCTCTCTCTCTCTCTCTCTCTCTCTCTCTCTCTCTCTCTCTCTCTCTCTCTCACTCTCTCTCTCTCTCTCTCTCTCTTACACAGGCACACACACATTCCCCCCTCCCCACACACACACACATATCCCTCACATACACACCCATACATACATCCTCACATCTAGACAAATACATGATGCCTCACATGATAACTGAAACTAATAAGAACAAACTCCCACACTTTACACACAATTGAGACACTGACGATTGTCGTGAGAATTCTCGCCATTGCAAGAAGTGGAGGAAAAATTGTACATATACATTATGTAGCGTAACAATTAGTGATGCAATTCAACTCTCTTTTTTTCTCTCCCTCTCTCTCTCTCTCTTGCGCGCTCTCTCTCTCTCTCTCTTGCGCTCTTTCTCTCTCTCTCTCTCTCTCTCTCTCTCTCTCTCTCTCTCTCTCTCTCTCTCTCTCTCTCACTAACTCTCTCACTCACATCACAGTAATGTTGTATTATACATGATAAAATCAAGTGGCATTCAAAATGATAAGATGAGAATAAATAAAAAAAAAATTAAATATGGAATGGCATGTTACAGGACAATCAGGTGGCATTAAACGATACCTTGTAATATGAAAGATGAGAATACATAAAAAATATGGAATAGCATGTTACATGACATGCGTGGGCTCAACTCTCTCTCCTCTCTCTCTCTCTCTCTCTCTCTCTCTCTCTCTTTACATACACACACTCTCACACTCATTCACTCTCTCTCTCACTTACACTCACTAACTCTCTCACTTGCTTTACAGTAATTTACATGAATTCATTTTATGCATGTTAAAATCAAGTGCATCAAATTGATAATATGAAAGAAAAAATGAGAATACACAAAACATATGGATCAGCATGTTAGATGACATGCGTGCGCTCAACTCTCTCTCTCTCTCTCTCTCTCTCTCTCTCTCTCTCTTCTCTCTCACACACATGTACATACACACACCCACACACATCATACCCACGCAATACACACACCTGCACACATCCATATACTTACTCACACGTACTCACATAACACCCGAATATACACTCCCTCGCATACACTGCATGCATGCACACTTACACATACAAAGATATACAATACATACACGAGCACACACACACACACACAGACTCATCCATACACACATACACACACGCACATGCATATAAACGCATATAAACACATGAACGCACACCTTAACACACGTACAGACATATACACAGTCACGCACAGATACACACATGTACACACATATACACCCATCCAGACATGCACACATACATCACACTTTCTCATGCACTCTCTCATTCAGCCACGCTCTCTCTCTCTTTTACACACTCACTCGCTCTCACACTCACTCATTCGCGCACATACACGCATACCCACAAATTCTCTCTCACTCACTCACGCTCCCTTACTCACTCATTTACTCGATGACTCTCTAACTCACACTCACTCACTTTCACACTCTATCACACAGACAGGCAGACACACAACACACCCACTCTCTCAGATTCACTCATTCTCTAACTAAATCTCTCACACATATGTCCACACACTCACTCACTTTTACACTCACTCAGGCACACGCGCATGCATACTCTCTCACTCTCACTCATACTAATTCTTCCACTCACACTCTTTCTCACTCACTCTCTCACCCACTGTCTCGTTCACACACATACAGTGAAGAATGATAGTGGAAAAATTATACTAGTAGGTGACTTATGGAGGCATATAGTCGGTATGAAGTAAGTATTGAAAGAGTTCACGGTTGAATGTGTAGGGACTCATTGGTGTTTTCCGTTCTGGTGGAAGGCTATTCCACAAGTGAGCACCAGAATATGCGAAACAAGTTTTGTATAAGTCCAATCTAGGCTTAGGAAGCTGTAATAAATTTAAGCGCTTACTGTTCATTGCATTAGATTGAATTAACGGTAGAAGATACTCTGGGGTATTTTCAGATATAATTTTATTCACTAATTTGGCTTTGTTAAAAAGGAAGCGCTTTTGAAGTGGTAGAAGTCTTAGATGGCTGTATAATTTATTACTTTCAACGTGCTTTATGCTAGAAACTAGACGTATAGCGCGGTTTTGAAGCGAACACAATCGTTTCATATTAGATTTAGGGCAGCCATCCCAGACTGTGGAACAATAATCGAGAGGTGATTGGATATAGGATGCATAGAATATTTTACGTGTGCTTTCATCCAAAAAGTGTTGAATTTTAGCAAGTTGGTAAACTTTTTGTGCTATTCTCTTGGTAAGGGCGTGAACATGAGGGCTCCAGTTTAAATGTCTGTCAATTAAAAGACCTAATGTTTTATGTTCATTTACATTAATTATAGGTAACGTGTCCACGTGGAGCTCGAGCGGTGTCCCAGTTATGGCTAGGGTCTGTAGTGTTTGTCTGGTCGTTATTAGCATGGATTTGGTTTTGTCGATGTTAATTAACATGCGATTTTCATTGCTCCATCTACTAAGGTTGTCAAGATCGTTTTGTAAAGAGCTCTCTAAGTCACAAAGGCTCTCTTGACTTGTGTAAATAGTGCAGTCGTCCGCAAATAGATCACACGAAGTATTGAGGTATAAAGGAAGATCGTTAATATACACTGCAAAAAGCAGCGGACCTAGTATTGAGCCCTGAGGCACCCCAAAATTAAGTTGTATGGGTCTTGATAGACAGTTATTGAAGGACACTACTTGTTGTCTGTCTGATAAAAATGACGTAATTAGGTTCACCATATTGGTGCTAGTCTTCATGTGTTTTAATTTTCTAATTAAAATATCATGATCTACCATATCAAAGGCCTTTTTAAAGTCTACAAATACTGCTCCACAAATGTTGCCATTGTTGATACAAAGATGCCAGTTATCGGTCATTTTTGTAAGGGCACTATGGCAAGAATATTTAGGTCGAAACCCAGATTGACTGTCAATTATTAGATCGTTGTTAATTAAATGATGTAGTGTTATTTTATGCATGTGTTTTTCTAATGGCTTTGAAAGCGACGATAGTAAGGAAATAGGTCTATAATTACCCAAGACGCTAATATCAGTTGAGCCATTTTTAAGTAGAGGATACACTTTAGCAACTTTAAAGGCAGATGGAAAGTAGTTTTTGGATAGGCACTGGTTATATATGAACGTTAAGGACTCACTAATAATAGGTGCAGCACACCGAAGAATTCTATTACTGATACCATCTAGGCCTTCTGAATTTGTTGTAGATAGATAGATAGATTGATAGATAGATAGATAGATAGATTGATAGATAGATAGATAGATAGATAGATAGATAGATAGATAGATAGATAGATAGATAGATAGATAGATAGATAGATAGATAGATAGATAGATAGATAGATAGATAGATAAACTGTGCAGTGCAACTAGTTGAGAATGAAGTCATGTGACCTTGCAGGAGAAGAAGGGAACATAATTTCCAGAGCCATGAGTACTGTCTGGCGTGGCTTGACAGCCGGGTAATTATACACATTAAACACAGAATCCACACAATTTGTTGAAGGATTTATTGCCTGATGTATTTCGCCGTTTCTCGCCAGGTGCATACTGCACAGTTATACATCATAGGAAGTGAATAAATGGATTATGCTTTGGCAGCAAGGCATAAAACATAGTCACTGATATTGTTCGAATGGGGAGCATCAGTTATCCCGCGATAATCACAAATTCAAATTGGAATATTTTTGTTTGCACGAAATTGGTTTGAGCCGCCTGATTGTTAATGCCTCGAAATATTTGAGCAATCGTTTATATACGAAACGCTCTTTCTTCGTTAACTTTATGACAGCTATTAAACAGTTGTTGCGAGATGGCAGAGTTTGGCGTTTTATGACCTGTCGACTTCGCCCTGAATTCTGATAACTCTGTTTCCCACACTCACTGGTATATGTTCGGTTACTTGATTTTGATAATTGTTTGTCCGTTCTACCTATGTAAGTTGCTTGGCTCTCACACTGGAATTGTGATAAATACAGTTTGATTTGGTGTACTGAGACAAGTTGGTATCGAGGTGGTTTTATATCTGATCATTCACTCAGTAGCAAAGAATGTTTGCTTTACTGCTGGTTTAAGTCGATCGTATTACGTCGTCCCCTTGAAATACTTGAAGTTTTGGAACCAATGATTCCGCGGGGTTTGGGTTTGGGTGGCTGGCAGTGACGCTTGATGACATCGGCTGAATATCCATTAGACTGGAGAGTCTGGTTAAGGGTGTCTAGTTCCTCGGGTAGAGTGTCGTCAGAGCAAATCTTTCGGGCTCGATTAGCGCAAGGCCACGCTCACAATGGATGGGTGCAAAGCTATTGAAAGTCAGGTATTGGCCCGTCCTTGTTGTTTTTCGATAGATCTTTGGATGGTGCCATCCTCTCCACGTCGGATTAGCATGTCCAGGAATTATAAGGTATCATTGTGTTCGTGGTCAAAGACAATAAATAAATATTCTTGTGAGCTTGGTTCAAGACGGAGTGAAACGATTCAGCTTGTTGTCTGGTCTCTGTTATGAGTCCCCGTCTCCGGAGTCTCCGTGGTGAAGTGGTCAAGCCGTTTGACTCGGGCTCCGAAGGTTGTAGGTTCGATTCCGGGCCGTGTCATTGGGTTCACAAGTGAAATTTGTCGGAGACTCCTCATCCACCTTACAGCCTTGACCTAGTCCCTAGCGATTTCCACCTTTTTGGTCCACTGAAAATCCACTTTGGCGGGAGACATTTCGCGAATGACGCCGAAGTTGAATGTGAAATGAAAACGTGGTTTAGAAAACAGAGCACGCAGTTCTATGCAGCAGGTTTGCGAGGACTTATAAAACGATGGGATACTTGCATCAATGTTGGTGAAAATTATGTTGAGAAATAAAGTGACAAAGTATGTACACAAATAAACTGGTGTCAAGTTGTTATCATATTTAGTTATTTTTCTACAGCCATTTGTGACTTACTTATTGACTTCCCCGCGTATATTACAGATTTTTAGAGAATGCCTCACAACGGGAATATTTCCTTACAGTTCCTTACAACCATCGTTATGGGTCACTTAGAAGATCAGACATCCTCGAACATGACACCTTATCGTTCTTAGACATCTTAATCCAACATTGAGAGGATGACACCATCCAAAGATCATCATCATCATCATCATGTGACATGCCGATAAGCTTAGGCTGTCATGTTTTGCCCTCTCACTCGATCACCAGAGTCGTGGATAAGCTCCGTGTTCTTGTCTCGACCATGTCACGTGGCCAAGCCATCCAGGTATTTATTTATATACCTTCCTCTCGTTCTCTTCTCCTCGATCTTGCCAGTTGTCACCAAGTTCTCCCATTTATTTCTTCTCATAACGTGACCAAAAATGTTGACTGTCTACGTCTAATTTCTCTAATCAGTTTACGATGTTCATTTGTCTCCTGTAGTACTTGGTCATTGGTTTTTCTGTCTGTCCATGGTATTCTTTGCATTTTCCTCAGAAACCCCATTTCGACAGCCATCAGATGCTTTTCAGCCTGTTTGCTCATTGTATCCAAAGATCAGTCTATCGAAAAGAAACATGCACTTGCCAATACCTGAATTTCACTAGCTTTGCAGCTATCCAATATAAGTGTAACCTAACATGGACTCCGTTTTCTCGATCTAGGAAGGTTTACTCCGACGACACTCTAAAGAGAAACTGGACGCGCTTAACCACACTCTATCATCTAACGGAGATCAGCCGGCTTTAATGTGAATGATAGATTCTTCATCACGGAGACCAGACAAGCTGAATCGTTCCACTCCACAATGGACTAAGTCCACAAGAACATCTTTGTGTCTACTGACTACGAACACAATGCCACCCAATCGTTCTTAAAATATATAGTTATCAATTGATACAAATATGTCTGGACATATGAGTTAATCTCATCTCATCTCATGTTGTTCCTCTTGTGTCTAGAAGAAGTATCAAATCTGTATTCCCTCTCTACATCGTTTACATGGTCGGCCTCGTCTTCTGGTTCCAGGTGTCTGTGCATCATACTTTACTGTGGTATACTGTTAGTTAGTAGCCTAGTTATGTGACCGAACCATTTCACTTGCTGTTTTCTATTGAAATCTATCGTTGCTCCCTTCTCCCTTCTACCACCCACACTCTACCCATTTCTCCTCTTCCTGCATCGTCTCGCTTCCCTCCATCATCTTCTCCTGTCTCACATTTAGAATCAACATCGAAGCAGAGCCAGTTATCGTCACCCGCCTTCTCCCTCTCCTTTTACCCTCCCCCTCTCGTTATCTTAATCTCGACCACAATGTCTCTCTCCATCGTTTTCTTTCCCTCACACCCTCTCTCTGTTTCCTTCTCCCCCTCTTCTGGTTCCCTCTTATCTCCTCCTTCTCTTCCCTCTTCTTTCTCCCCTTCTCTCTTCCCTCCGTCCCCTCACCTCTCCTCATATTTAGCACAACACCGAAGCAAAACCAGATCCCATTACCAAGTGTTGCCCGCATGCACGTAAGAGGCTGAAATGACACAGCGAAGATAAAGACACCCCGGGGATGTGTGCAGAAACGTTCGGGAGTCATGTTTCCGTCATGTACCGCCGGAACCTCGCATAGATAACACTTCATTACAGTACAAGCAAGCTTTATCGAGGTTTCCGTGGATTGCTAATGCCTTTTTGTCTTCAAGCAACTGTAACTCTTTCTGCCCCACCTACTTATCAACGTTTATCGCTTACTACATACTTGATGGCTTGTGGGTGATTGGCTAACTTAAATGACGTCAATACGCGCTGTGGAAACGTCCATGTCGCCCCAGAGGCTCAGAAAATATGGAAGTGCAAAAATTATAACTTGCGTTATGTTATCACGATGGACAACCCCGCACATTGGGTATTCCCATGCCTGCTCAGTCCTCAGATACAGCAGTCATCTCAGAGTATCTATAATCACTGTTCCCATGAGGAGTTGGTTGTAATGTTTCCCCTGTCGTCCCCGAATACGGGACTAACGTGTTTGACCAGGCCTGATTCCCATTTCAAGTAATCGAACTAGCGTTAGAGCCTCGTCACTATCGGCCAGCTGGGTCCGCCTTGCATTGATGACATAGGCCCTGTCCATGCTTCTTCCCGCTATATTATTGCACTTTTTACCAACTTATTGCCCTGTACGCCGGCGTACACGGGTGCGTACTTCCATGTAAGTAATGTGATGTGTGACTTTCGATATGGATGCGACCTACCCCAGACGTACTCTGGTTGGGTACAATTCTTACACGGAAACACAACAGAAGCAGCTAGGTTAAGTTTGTGATTTATACTCCCCGAGTTTGCACATTGTTGTCTCTCCTTTTGCCTTTCCATTACACACGAATGTGTTCCTGATATCTTCCACTATCGGAGATTTGTTCATTGGAAAATCTCCCAGTAAAGGAGCTCTGGAAGATAGTCAATGTGTTCTCCCTTTGTCACAAACTCATGCATATACCTAGGACATGCGTGTCCCATGGAGCTAGGACCGACATGACATGTTCTCTAATTGCCACGGACTTCAGAGTGTGCAGAGTGATATATCATTAAAAGGAGGCCTGCATGAAGGAATGGATAAGAGCGCTCGTTCTGAAACTTCCGCTGTGCTGATGCCGAGGTAGCGGGTTAAATCACAATACCGGTCAGTTGGACTACAATGCTGGCTTCTCGTAAATTACACGTACCTCTGAAGTCGGAGTGGGTTCGCTTGATGGTGAAGGACACTGGTAATAGGGAAAGCTAATCCACATGAAAAAATAAGTGTCTAACATTCGGCCCTTAAAGATAAATATTTGACACGACAACCTCAAGTCTGAGAATGGAGGTGGAGGCGGTTACTGCAGCTTTCCGCTGGTTGGAGAACAAACTGTATGCACATGTTGTGGTTGTAACTGATTCACAAAACATGTTGGCAAAGGTGAAGACTGATATGCTTCGTTCAGAATGCCATGCATCGATTCGAGGTCGCGGGTTGTGAGCATTCGCTGGATCTCTTTCCCAGGACACTCTGGTGTGATTGGCAATGAACAGGCAGACATATTGGCTGGTGCCGCATCATTAAGGGGTGATTTGATGCATTATAAGGCAGATGCGGTGAAGGTCCTCTGGGAGAATGGGATTAATGCAGAAAAATTGATAGACTATCATGGTCTAGAGAGAATGCAGCAGCAGGGGGTGATCAGAGGATCTGGTCGACAGTCGCCACTCAGAGGTAAGGCAAGACTGACATATATTCAGATTGAAACGGGCACCATTAGTATTGGAACTCTTTCCTGGATGTTGAAGATGAAGACTGAGCGCTTATGTGAATGCCCGGAGTGCAAGATGTTGGTTCTTGACTCAACTCAGATGGACAGAGAAGGAATTAAACCAAATGAAGGAGATTCTGATGGATGTATCTCTGAATTTGGTAAAACGAAGGGGAAACATTTGCTGTAAGAATGTTCAACATATGCAGAGCAGAGAAAATTACTTTCACATGTGTGGTCATGTTTCTGCATATGTAGCTGTGCATGTATGTATGTACATGTGTGTGTGTGTGATCGTGTGTCTCTGCACATGTATGGACGTGTCTGTGCATGTCTGCATGTTTGTGTGTGCATGTGGATATGTTTGCATGTGGATATGTGTGCATGTGGATATGTGTGCACTGTGTGTACGAGCGAAATCTCAAACGACCATGCCGGACACTCTTGAGGAAACGGAAACGGTACAGCGGAAGTGGGGTCAAGATACAGCACAGATATGAAAACAGGAACCGGGACTCTCTAACGAATAAAATCAGAACTGAAAAAAAAAAACACGAATTATTGGAAATAAAGACAATATATCCCTATAGTCCATGCTGTGTGGCGTTAGTGATCAAGTCTGTCCACAACCTTCTGTCTCATGTACTGCCATTCTTCCTATAGTCCATGCCGTGTGGCGTTGGTTATTATGACTGTTCACAACCTTCTGTCTCGAGTTCTGCTAGTCTCTTTACAGTCCATGACGTGTGGCATTGGCGATCATGTCTGTCCACATCCTTCTGTTTCGTCTACTGCCAATCATTTGTTATACTGATGTTCCTCCATGTCATGATGTCAAACTGTCCAGCATCTTCTCGTTTGGTCTTTCCGCTGCCCGTCCTCTCCATCTTTCTCGTTTTGGCGACGTACTTCAGCTTTTTCCTTCTCATGACATGCCCAAAGAATGTGGAATGTCTTCTTCTGATCTGAGTAACCAGTTCTCTTTGTGAGTGAACTTCTTTCATGATATCTTCATTGCTCTTTCTATCCGTCCATGGTGTTCTCGCCATTCGTCTATAAAACCACATTTTCACGGCTTCCAAAGCAACAGAAGCAACTGATAAGAAGAGAAAAATGATACCATCAGCCAGGAAGCGCCGCGAACCATCAGGAAAAAAAAAAGAACTCAAACAAACCGAAACACTTCAGAGAAAGCAATCAGATTTTGGGAGGATATAAGAGACTAGGACCAGCAGCAATGTTATCAAGGGCAGTACTACAATCACCTCACACAACCAAAACACGCAGGTGACGAGGAGTTCCTGACACAGATGCAATGAGTCGCGGGAAGCGATGCGAGGCAACAGTCAACATTCAAGAACCGGAATAGACAAATGACAGCAAATACAACAATCAGATCGACATGTGGATATACGTAAAAACCGTTGTTTCAAGTACACATGAGAGAGAGAGAGAGAGAGAGAGAGAGAGAGAGAGAGAGAGAGAGAGAAAGGGGGGGGGGGGCGAGAGAAGATAGAGTGGGAGAGATAAAGATAGATAGAGAGGGACAGAGATATAGAGAGATAGAGAGGGGGTAGAGAAGGAGAGATATAGATAGGGAGTGAGATAGAGGGAGGGAGAGAGAGAGAGATAGATAGAGAGACATAGAGAGACATAGAGAGAGAGAGACAAAGATGAAGAAAGGCGAACGAACATTTTATTTTAAGGAGTTGAAAATTGGACATGCATTCCTGACGAACAATTTGCCCTTCATCGCTATTCTTCTGCCCACATTTTCATTCATACTTCTTTTATTCTGATAAACTGCAATGTCAACAATAATATACGCACTAAAAGCGCATAAACAACTTGCTGAAAGTGTCCAACAATCATTACAATCATCACTCATTGTTATAAACTATCATTGTAACAATTGTAATAATAATAAGTAACTTAATAAGTCCGGCAGGCGGACATTTAGAAAATCGCTTTGCTGGCCCGGCAGCTTCTGCAGCTTATCTTGGCCCAGACGCATTAGTGTTACCTTTCCCCTGGAGTAAACTAGGCAGGCTGAGAGGGGGATCATAGGCAATACATGGTCTCTAAATTCATCCCAGGCTTTGTGCTATAGAGAGGTATAACTCCATTTTACAAACTATAGCTTATCAAGACAGCAAGGTGCCAGTCAGTCATAATCAGTGCTAAGTTAATTGATTAATTAATAATTGTAATAATATTTGGGATCAACACCTTGTGCCACATTTATTGAAAGACAGAAGATCAAGTGGTTTGGCCATGTCGTTAGAATGCAACACCAACAACTACTATCACTATTCTTAAATCAAAGATCATCTGCGACGAGACCACGAGGATGTCCAAGAAGAAAGTGGATTGACGACATCAAAGACATTGTACAACCACACGGAATGATACCATCCAGTGCCGTCCACAGGGGGACTGGAACGCAAATTATTCCGATGATGATGATAAATATTTTAGAGCAGATAACATTGCGTCGATTTTCACAATGGCATAAGCGTTGGCTGATCAGAAAGTAGCCTGCTATATTAGACCCAACTTACCCTAATGAGGCAGCTGGAAGTGCTTCTCTTTGGGGAGGCGTGTGGTGTTGGCTGACATTGATGATGATGCCACTCGCAACTCCCTTTTCAGTTTTGCATTGGTCAGTGTGAAGCGCAGTCGACTATTTGCAATGGTGAGATTTGAAAAGGACTGCTCTCAGCAGTAAATTGCTTCCTCGTCCCACAAAATGTACGTTATTATTATGATAATCTTAATATAATCAAATCAAATCAAATCAAATCAACTTTATTAGGGTCACAAATTGGGCGCGCAGGCCCGTCTTACATTCGGCCCTTCCAATCACTCGTCTTTCGTTCATCAAGAGCATTATACATTTACATAGGAAGATAAAATAAACATTGTGAAATGAATGTTGTAAACATAAACAAGGCTAATTACCATGTTATGAAGCCCATCTCCCACCTATCCATACATCACCCCACCCACACAACACCCCCACCTACCCACACACACGCGCACCAAAGGACACATACACACCCCCACCTACCGACACACACGCACACCAAGGGACACATACATACCCCACCAACCGATCCATCCCCCTCCCGCACATCCCCCACCAACCCACACATCCTACGCCCATCCACATACACATACTACCCCACACATCCTCTCCCCACCCACACCTCAAACCACCCATCCCCCAGCCACATCTCCATCGACAACATATTCCCCACCCATGCACACAATCCCCCACCAACCCACACATCGCACATCCACTCACACATTCCCAAACCATACACACACAACCCCACCAACTGATATATACATTTATGTCCCTATAAAAAAAGCTCCTAGGTTTATTGAATATGGAGTTCCGCCTGCGGTTGCCTTGGTAGGGCCAGGCTAAAGAATTTCGCGAGCCTTATACGGCCCGCGGGCTGGACGTGCCCCGCTTTTGCTTTAGATAGATTATGTCACCAATAAGTAAACATGTAAACCGAAGTCACAAACACACACACACACACACACACACACGCGCGCGCACGCACACACACACACATACACACACACAATCACACTGACCGCTGAATTTCTGGACAAACGATAGTTTGTTACATTGTGTTTCCAAAAAGGCACAATTACCACAACACAGGTACCAGGGATGGAGTTATACCTCTCAATAACACAAAGCCTGGGCTAAATTGTAGAGACCATGTGTTGCCCATGCAGCATGATCCCATTCTCGACCTGCTTAGATTACTCCAGAGGAAAGGTAACACCCCTACATCTAGAACAAGACCAGCTGCAGAAGCTTACAGATCAGAAAGCAATGTTTTAACTGTCCGCCTGTCGGAACTTCGAACCTAAACCAGCTGCCAACCAAGGCTTAAGGCTTATTCTGCCCTGCCATGACATTTAGTCATTTAGATGTGGGGTGTTGTTTTTTGGTGAACCCCCCCCCCCCCCCCCCCCCCCCCACCCAACATTCGGCACTAACAGAAAGCAAGTAGTACCGTCTACTGTCACACGGTAACTCAATCATGTCTAACTACGACCTGACATCTCAGCATCATTTAGGTATGGGCAAGGAACAGATCTGACAAACAATCACTGTGGCCTTTGATGTGGCTGAAGTATCTTCGGAGAGTGATATTATTTATCAGCCAGTGTCAATCCATGTTGCCGTCTTGTAGTGTGTATTTTGTTGTTCTTTTTTTTTCTCTCAGATGGTCTATGGTCTAGTCCAATATTGGTATTGTTATCAGACATTCAGCTCGAATGTTTCGATTTCATTCTATACTGTTTGCGAAGAGAACCATGATTGACACCTACACGTTGCGACAGGAAATACGCATATGTAAGAACAATTCTGTGGAGCCGCGGTAAAGTAGTGGTTAGTACACTAGCCTGCCGACCCGGAGTTTTCTAATCATTATTGATGCCCATTAAAATAAAATTCGCCAGGACTCCCAGGTAGACACAACTAAAATGGCTACCAAGAAATGTAATGGGAAGTAAATGCGATTCTGAAAGACAAGCCCAGAGTCAGCTAAGATGATTATGGAAGAGAAGCCCAGAGTCAGCTAAGATGATCATGGAAGAGAAGCCCAGAGTCACCTAAGATGCAAGGACGTACTGCACATGTTCTTCATTTGACAGAATGCAGATTTTGCTTGTCCTATTCTGTTCTTTAACTCAGTAATTTATCTTCCATCTGATGTTATCCATGTGTCCAATATCTGAATTTCTGCACTTGCCCCAAAATAACGTCCTGATCTTTAATTGCCCATTTAGACACAATCTGTTTGTTTGATATCACTATGACTTCTGTCTTTCTATGAGAGGCAATCATGCCTCTCCAGTTTCATAGTTCATTGAATTCAGTTTGGACTTGGTGATCCAGTATATTTCTCCTAGCTTCCTTTAAAGACGACTGTCCTGCAGGCCATTCAGCAGTTTATTTGCTTTGGTAATGTGGAATCCTCCTAGTGTCTTTGATAATTCCACCATCGAGCGAGAGCTCACAATGAAATCCTTTTTTTTTTTTTTAAGAGTTCTTCTTCTTCCCGTACTCCGTGGAATTCAGTTTGGACTTAGTGGGTCAGTATATCTCTCCTAGCTTCCTATACAGAGGCCAGTTCTGTAGAACGTTGAGCAGTTTGTTTGCGTTGGTACTGTGGAATCCTCGTGGTGAACTAGACAGATAAAACCCATACATGTGATTTAAACACACTTGTTTACAGTTTTTATGGCGCCTAGGTTCCCCCCAAGACGAACTCTACCTTCTGCATTTTAAACCCTACAGAAGCAGTCTTCAAACATGAAACAAGTATTATGTTCACGCTTTTAGCAACGGTTGACCTACTTTAGATCACTGCTTTCCAGCCTGTATCGAATTGTGACCTCCTTTGACAATAGCCAAGTAATACTTGGTTCTTTCACAGCATCTGGTTCTGAATTTGCATCACACTGTTTATTGTTCCAGTTGACTCCTTCTTCTTCTCCTGCCCTTTACCACCCAATGGTGCATAGCACCTTAACACCCCAAGCCATCATATCGTTTGTCATCGGTTGCAGTTCCTCCCACGTCCTCTCCATTTAATCTCATCATATCGTTTGTGATCGGTTACAGTTCCTCCCACGTCCTCTCCATTTAATCTCATCATATCGTTTGTGATCGGTTACAGTTCCTCCGACGTCCTCTCCATTTAATCTCATCATATCGTTTGTGATCGGTTACAGTTCCTCCCACGTCCTCTCCATTTAATCTCATCATATCGTTTGTCATCGGTTACAGTTCCTCCCACGTCCTCTCCATTTAATCTCATCATATCGTTTGTCATCGGTTGCAGTTCCCTCCATTTAATCTCATCATATCGTTTGTCATCGGTTGCAGTTCCCCCCAGGTCCTCTCCATTTAAACTCATCAATGACCCTAATTCTCTTCTAGGTGTGTTTTTAAGTCTCTCTCTCTGTTTCATGTGCCCTGACGAATCCAGAGAAGCGACTTCTGGTTACATTATCCACAGGTTGTCTAGTTACATTATCCACAGGTTGTCTAGTTACATTATCCACAGGTTGTCTAGTTACATTATCCACAGGTTGCCTAGTTACATTATCCACAGGTTGCCTAGTTACATTATCCACAGGTTGTCTAGTTACATTATCCACAGGTTGTCTAGTTACATTATCCACTGGTTGTCTAGTTACACGGACATCATTTACCCAATTATTCAGGGGTATGCTGATGATGTCTGTGGTTTCTCCACAAAGTGGTTTTGAATCACTGCATCTCTAGGGTTCTCCAACTCCGAGATCCTCTGCCAGTTCGGTTCAGGCTTATAATGGCCTGTGGTGTACGACGTGGACGTATGGCAAGAGTCTTGCAAGGAGTTCCAGAGCCCACTGGCGCCCGAAGTCATGTACAGTGTATGCATTTATACATAAAACCTAACTGCTTCCATAATTGTGACCAAATTCATGACACCACATTTGTATATTCTATTTATAGAATAAATCGGATGGTGTTTAGTACAGGAGAGCCTGGCTTTTGATACCAGGACATCTAGTGTAAGTATGAAGGTGGAAATCACAGTGGCTTTCCCTTGGATGGAAGACAAATACCACAAATTCTGGTTGGAGGTTGGAACGGGCCCACAGAGCATGCTGAGAAAGATGAAGACAGGCGTACTTCAATTACAAAAACCAAAGTTAAGGAGCTCCTGTTGGATCTTTGCCCTAAACATCGGGTGTGATGGGAAACGATCAGGGAAAGATTGGCTGGGTGGGCACAGTTGGGTGGGGTATTGGTTCATGATAAGGCAGACGCAGACAAGGCCGTTTGGAATCTTGTGTCTAGCGTGGATGAACAGATACACAGACATGTAAACAATGAAATAGCAGACGAGAAAGAACCAAAACAAATCGCAGATAATTTTGAGTGGGCAATAAACAAACTCAAGAGAAGGAATCAACACCAAGATGTGATAATATCACAGCAGAGGTGATTGAAACCTGTGAAGAATAAAGTGTGAAAATATGTCACTCCTTCTGTCAAAAACTGTCATTTACTGCCAATATAGTACCTTGCGGTGTATGGCAGAGGGGTCTTTGAGCCTGAGGAATTAAGGCCACCTGGCTAGTGCAGTCGCCACGAACTGTGCAGGTTAGGATTTTCTTTTTGCCCCCGACAGAAAAAAATCTCACACCTTACCGAGGACTCGAACCCCGGTCTCCCGAAGGAGAATCCGGCGTTCTAGCCACTCGGCCAGCCCCTCTCTAGATCCTCCTATCACTCCTTATCTACACAAAAATGGGAAACAAATATAACCAAAGAAATGGATTGGAACAGTATATCATCATCATCAAGTGTCATGGTTCGCCATCTCACACTATCACCAGCGTCTTGAATCAGGCCTGTGCTCTTGTCCTGACCATGTCATGCTGACAGACTATCAAGGCAGTTATCCCTTTGTCATCCTCCTGCTCTCTTCCAATCAAACCTGCCAGTTGTCACTTAATTTTCAAGTCCATTTCTCCTCATAACATATCCACAAAATCTTGATTGTCTACGACTAATTTCTGCAATCAATTTCCGTTTTTCATTTGTCCTTCGAAGGACTGTCTCGTGTCATTTTCTGTCCATCCATAGCATTATTTGCATGTTTTTATCAAAAACCCCGTTCTACCGAAATTAGATGTTTCTCAGCTTGCCTGGCCATTGTCCATGGTGTACACGTACACAACAAAATTGGTTCTATATATAGCACGTCAACAGTCTTTTTCTCACTGCAAGTGATAACTCTTGGTTGGCAAGTATGTTTTCCATTTTGCAGAAGGCCACCTTTGCCATGACAATTCTTGATGTTATCTCCGCAAGGCATCTTCCATCAGATGTTACGAGCGTTCCGAGATAGTTATAATGATTCACCTGTTTAAGAATATTTCACTTGGATGTTACAATATGGTACGTCTTTCTTCTCGGAGACGACCATCATCTCCGTGTATATCAAATACGGGAGACATGACAATATGAGGCAACTACAGAATAGATGCCCCGATACGTCATACAAGCAATTTTGTTTGGAATAACCCATATGGGGTCAGCATGGCCGAATTGGTGAGAACACTCGCTTTTGAACTTTTAGTGTGCTGATGCCGAGGTACCGATCAGTTGGACTAAAATGTTGACTTATCGTCCTTGACGTATGACGTAGATTGCAAGTACCCCAGAAGTCGGAGTCGGTTTGCTTGATGGCGAGGGACACTGGTAATAGAGAAAGGTAATCCACACGAAACAATCGGTCCAGTGCACTAGAAGTAGTGTACGACGTGTATGGACTACACTTGAGTTCAAAGCGAGCAAAAATAAAAACAAAACCCTGGAAAGTCGTGATAAGAAAATAGATGTGAATATATAGGAGGTACGCACGGCAACATATTTAACATGAGCACAATTTTAGAAAATAGATTTGAATGCCATTGTTAAAAATCAACTGAAGGCAGTGTGCTTCAAAATCGCCTGATTTCGAACGCGATTTGCGGAATTGCGGATTACGTTCGTTAGCTCTTGGCTACAGACGGATGCTATTGCTTTGTTGACTACTGAAGAACACCTGAATGTGCAGAACAGAAAGAATTATGACGCATAATGATAGAAATGATCACTCATTCCACGTAACCCATATCATTAAAACACTCTATAAGAAATAACAGGCAGTCGTGAGAATATGTGATGGTACAACGGATCGGTTTGATACAGAACAGGGAGACAGACAAACTGTCCCTGTATCTGTTTATCTTTATAGTGAAAACATCGTGATGAGTGCTAGAGACAATATTGACTATAATCAAAACGATCCCTTGGTAATCGGAAGAACAGCAAAACTTAGATATGCTGATGATATGGTGTTAATATCAACAACACAAATGGAGATTGAGAAACTAATTATGTCTGCCCAAGAATAAAGCAAAATTTATATTTTAATGCAAGTAAAATAAAAATAATGACGACCAATAAAACAAAATATTATCCATCCATCCATCATGTGCCATGCCGATAAGCGTGGGCGGTCCTGTTTCGCCATCTCACTGGATCACCAAAGTCGTGGATCAGCTCTGTGTTGTTGTCTCGACCATGCCACGTGACCAAGCCATCTAGATAATTACTTTTCTGCCTCCCATATGCTCTTTTCCCCTCAATCATGCCTGTTGTCACCAAGTTCTCTAGTTGCCCAAAAAATCTTGACTATGTCAAATGTCTCTAATCAGTTTACGGTTTTCATTTGTTTCTTGTAGGACTTGCTCATTTTTTCTGTCTGTCAGTGGTATTTTTAGCATTTTCCTCAGAAACCACATTTCCACTGTCATTAAATATTTTTCAGCTTGTCTGCTCATTGTCCACTGTTTCACATACATACAAATGTACAGGTTCTATGTAGCACTTCAACACCCTTTTTTCTCGTTGCAAATGACATCTTTTTATTGGTCAGTTTTGTTTTCCATCTCGCAAAAGGCAACATTTGTCACATATATTCTGTCGGTCAGTGGATCGGTCCGTGTGTTGTCGGTCGGTTGGTTGGTGGATCAGTCGATAAGTGGATCGGTCGGTGGGTCTTTGGGTCGGTCGATCAGTAGGTATGTCCGTCCGTACCATCCGTCCGTTTCCCAACCCCAAGCAACCGACAAGTTGGGGTCCCCCGCTTAAGACCACGCTCATTACATATATTTTCACTGGTACATTAGCTTGCCCAAACAGTTGGGACTATGAGCCACAAGTGCTGACTATAGAAACCCCCGTACCAGCGGGAACCATCTAGGGTCATTTATTGAGGGAAGCACGGTAGATTGCACAGACAAAGACTTAGCACAAGTCCGCACGACCAATGACCGGGTTTAGACATGGTTCAAGAAGCAAAGGAAATTCGATGAAAAATGAAATAATAATGGATTGGTTTTCTTTATGTTGTCCCTTGTAGGGGAAATACGACGGTTGGATGTGTTGTCCGCCTGGCCTTATTTAGATCGCGTGATTGCTTTTGAAGGAGTTATTCCAGCGAGAATTGTCGAATACGAAATTGTCACATGAGGTGACTTTTGATCTTCGCTAATATGCTTTTAACCGTTCTGGATAACAGAACACATGCCGAATGTTGAATGACAAATAAGTTCACAACATGGATTTCTCTAAGAAATAGTTTATGATGGGTGTGTTTCTATCTTTGCCGTTGCCGGATTGGAATCCAAGTATCACGACATATGCCACATGTGTCCTAACTTCTTGGTAAATGCGACCCACACACCTAAATTCATTATCTTCCGCTTTATTATCGAGCGTAGATGGAATAAATAATTAGCGCTCCAGCGTCCCATGGACGGCACTGGATAGTGTCATGGCATGTGAATGTACAATTTATTTGATGTCATCAGTCCATTTTCTTCTCGGGCGTGCACTTGTTCTTGTAGCAAATCTACTGTGATACAAGATTGTTCTGCAGCTGATGGTATTGCATTCTAACGAGATGGCCGAACCATTTGTTCTTCTGTCTTTCAATATACGAGGGGCGTTCAGAAAGCATTGCACCACGTCGTGTTTCTCAGGAGCTGTTTATGCAAAAAGCATGAAATTTATACACAACATACATAGATATGTCATGTAATCATCAGTATTCTTCAACATAATCCCCAGCAACTTGTACGACTTTATGCCATAGCGAAACAAGTCAGTGTATTCCCTATACGTACCAGATTTTGCCTTGATCATGTAGCCATTTCTTTGCTGCACGAATCACTCCTTCATCAACTACGCAGGAAGCCAAGAAGATTAATAAACCAAAACAGAACTGGTGTCGTTGGCCGCTACACTCGGCGGGATTTGCTGAGGAGATCCGAACGCTTATGGACTGAAAAGTTCGATGTGCAATGAGGATGATCTGTCGACTAACCAACCAACCAATCAACTAACTAACTAACTAACTAACTAACTAACTAACTAACTACCTACCTACCTACCTACCTACCTACCTACCTACCTAACTAACTAACTAACTAACTAACTAACTAACTAACTAACTAACTAACTAACTAACTACCTACCTACCTACCTACCTACCTACCTAACTAACTAACTAACTAACTAACTAACTAACTAACTAACTAACTAACTAACTAACTAAACTAACTAACTAACTAAGTCGCTCCTTCGTCATCTGCAAACGTTGTCCCACGGAGTGCATCTTTAAGTGGACCGAATAGATAAAATTCAGAGGGTGCCAAATTGGGACTATAAGGTGGATGGGTAGTACAGTCCAATCAAATTTGGTGATTGTTTCCCGTGTTGTCAGACTTGTGTGAGGGCGCAAATTGTCGTGAAGGTGACTTCGTGAACCCATCTTGCACAAATCTGAGAAAATCCGAGTTTTTATAATTTCATTTGCACTACCATTGCTGACTGACAGCTGTAAGACCAGTTGTTGAGCAGTGATTCACCCATCAGTTAGAATAATGCCGTAAGCGCATTTCAACATTTCTGCGTTGGTGACTGTGGCAGGAAGGCCACAGCGCGGCCGATCAAGCAACTCCGTATCTCCACTTGCTGATTCTTTGATTTTCTGAACCTAGCAACTGACTGTACTACTGTCGACAGCAAAACTGCCATACGCATCACATAAACGCGTGTGAATGTTCACAACAGTTTCATTCTCTGCAATTATGAATTATATCTAAATTCGCGGCTCTTCTTCTTCTTCTTCTTCTTCTTCTTCTTCTTCTTCTTCTTCTTCTTCTGCGTTCATCCGGAGTGTATTTTCAGATGTAATTGCAGTGTATTGTTATGCACCCTTGGGCCTAGACCCTTAGGCCAACACATCCGACTTTTGCGTGCGTTTTTGACCAGGTTAGCATTCCTGCGGGACTCTCACTTTTGTGGTGCCGTCCACACCCCAGCTGGTCAAGTTAGAACGGTCGAATACTTCACGATCAGCCCTCAAGGGAAGGCAGGGACACTCCATGGGCATTATCCGCTATCCAGGGAGGTTTCCATAGTTGCAGAGCCGTCACATAGCGCTCTGATGCTGGGCTCACCTAGGTAATCGTCACGTCGTTCCGAGCACTAGGGACAATCGAAAAATTAGCTAGTCAGAGCTGTTCCGAACGCGAAGGTAATTCGGAAGACTAGTTAGTCAAAGCTGTTCCGGGCACGAAGGAAATTTCACTCGGACGTTTTTGCGTTGTGCCACTTTAATTGCTGCCTTTCGGCCGGCACATCCGACTTCTGCGGGCGTTTTTACGGGTGTGCCTTCCCGGGGTTTCGACGGACGTTAGACTCTTACTGTTGTGGTGTCGCCCACATCTCAGCTGGTCAAGGTAGAACGGTCAAAGACATCACGGTCAACCCTCAAGAGAAGGTAGGGCCAGACCATGGGCCTTCTCCGCTATCAAAGGAGGCTTTCATAATTGCAGAACCGGCATATAGTGTTCTGAGACTGGGCTTACCCGAGGAATCGCCACATCCTGCTCGTGGCGGCTTTAATTCCTCACTTCCATATATTGGGCATTTCGTTTGCCACTGACCGCTCCCTCACAAACCAGGAAAGGTCAGCCTGTGGACGATATCCACTGGGTAAGCTTTCGCTTCGGACTTCCACGTAATGGATTCGCCAGCCAAGCGTTCCATTTCGTGTTAATAAGACGTTTTTCCACCCTTGACTACGCTCACACTATGAGTATGGATACAGACTTTCATCTTAACCATTTCGTGCGAATAGGACGCTTTTTCCACCTTTAGTACCCGCTCACGAGGTAGGCTACATGTGCTGCCGGCTCAGCACCTTACCTCCGTGAATCAGTGAGTGAGTGACGGCCAGGCCCTCTCATCCGGGGATCCCTCATATCCTCCAGCTGAGAGCCTTCGAACAAGTCTCTGAAGTAAGCTTGTAGCGTGCTAAGCATCTCACCTCCGTTTTGCAGTAGGCGAGCATCGGCCCGGCTCTCACATCCGAAGGCTTAGAGGCGTTCAGCCATATCCCTCAGCTGGGAGCCTTAGAGTATGTGTCCGGACCAAGAATTAGTGAATTCGTGCGCCTGATTTGACCTTTTGACTGCTATCCTCAATCTACATGCAGAGCAGCAGGTTGTGTCTCTCTTGGTCTGGTCTCTATCTCAAGGCCTGTCCGACATGTAGTTGTGCTTCCACTGGCAGGGAGGGCTCTTGAGGTAATTGGGACACGCAAGCCCCTCTACCATGTCAAGGCGGAGACATACCAGAGGGGATTCGCTGCTTATCACGCAAGTTGCTAACTCTCTCACATCTTTAGTAATTGCATACTGGGTGGTAACTCACATCTTTAGTAAATGTAAACTGGGTCGTGATTGACATCCTTAGAATTGCAAACTGGGTGATGACTCACATCTTTAGTAATTGCAAACTGGGTGGTGACTCACATCTTTAATAATTGTAAACTGGGTGGTGACTCACAGCTTTAATAATTGTAAACTGGGTGGTGACTCACATCTTTAATAATTGTAAACTGGGTGATGACTCACATCTTTAATAATTGTAAACTGGGTGGTGACTCACATCTTCAATAATTGTAAACTGGGTGTTGACTCACGTCTTTAATAATTGTAAACTGGGTGGTGATTCACATTTTTAATAATTGTAAACTGGATGGTGACTCACATCTTTAATAATTGTAAACTGGGTGGTGACTCACATCTTTAATAATTGTAAACTGGGTGGTACTCACATCTTTAATAATTGTAAACTGGGTGGTGACTCACATCTTTAATAATTGTAAACTGGGTGGTGACTCACATCTTTAATAATTGTAAACTGGGTGGTGACTCACATCTTTAATAATTGTAAACTGGGTGGTGACTCACATCTTTAATAATTGTAAACTGGGTGGTGACTCACATCTTTAATAATTGTAAACTGGGTGGTGACTCACATCTTTAATAATTGTAAACTGGGTGGTGACTCACATCTTTAATAATAGTAAACTGGGTGGTGACTCACATTTTTAATAATTGTAAACTGGGTGGTGACTCACATCTTTAATAATTGTAAACTCGGTGGTGACTCACATCTTTAATAATTGTAAACTGGGTGGTGACTCACATCTTTAATAATTGTAAACTGGGTTTTGACTCACATCTTTAATAATTACAAAGTGGATTGTGACTCACATCTGTAATAATTGCAAACTGGGTCGTAACTGACATCCTTAGAATTGCAAACTGGGTGGTGACTCACATCTTTAGTAATTGCAAACTGGGTGGTGACTCACATCTTTAGTAATTGCAAACTGGGTGGTGTCTCACATCTTTAGTAATTGCAAACTGGGTCGCGACTCACATCTTTAAAAATTGCAAACTGGGTCGTGACTCACATCCTTAGAATTGCAAACTGGGTGGTGACTAACATCTTTAGTAATTGCAAACTGGGTCGTGACTGACATCCGTCCGTCTGCCACAGGAAAGACGCATAAACAGTGTATTTATGATTGTGAGTTGGAATATGTGTATGCGAGGGAGTGTATTTGTGTGTTATTGAGTAGGTTTATAGCTGTGAGAGGTGCGTAAATGATGTATCCATGTATGTGTATATAAAGTATGTATGTGTGTGTGTATGTATGTGTGTATGTATGTGTTAATGCATGTATGAGTGTCCATGGTGTGTGTATATATATCTGTCTGCCTACCTGCCTGACTCATAACATGGTAACATGCATTGTTTATGTTCGCAACATTAATTTTATAATGTAATTTCCTAAGGGAATATAACATGCAATAGATAATTGATGTACGAAAGATGAATGATTGGAAGGCCGAATGTAAGATGGGCATGCGTGCCCAATTTGTGACCCTTTGAATATAAAGTTCGTTCGTTCGTTCTCTAAAAGTTTACTTTAATTTTGTTGCCATTATTGCGAAATACGTTTTTAATACTGTTTAATCTCTGTGTTGATATGGTCAGTCTCTGCTAGGCTTCTTGTGAATATTTCACATGTTTGCTGATTGTCGAGCCAAGACTGTCAAAGTTTGTGACATTTTCAATCTCTTCATTGGTGATTGCGATGTTTTGTTGACTTGTAATTTTGCAAGTCGATATTTTTAATATAAATTCAGAAACAGATTTTGATGTTTACGATGTCGTTCGACAGAAGAATTAACTCTTTTAATCCTTTAACATTATTTGAGAGGAGGACTGTGTCATCTGAGTTCTGTAATTGGATTTCCACCAAATATAAACGGATTAAAATTGTCTCTAGTCTTTTCCCATTACGTTTAGTACATAGAGGTTGCATAATTATGGAGAGAGAATGCTGTCCAGCCCCTTTGCAGTGCATACCAATTTGATGTTTCACCGTCTCTTCTGACAGATGCTTGTTGTTCACGATAAGATTCCCCTTAGGGGATCTAATTTGTTGATACTGTAAATCCTAATATTTCTCATGATGTATCCAATTTCTGATACTGGACATTGTCGAGGGCACATGGTTTCGTCGATCTGCTTCTGAGTTGAGTGCGTGGAGCGTCACTGTGAGCTGTGAATTCGTGTGGAGTGTCTTTAAATCTGTCCGCGGTTGTTTGTAGCGTGAACTGCATGTTCAGAAAAATGGCAACCGGCTGGTCGCTAAACTAAGTGGATTGCCTTATGCAGTAATGTGTGGCTGCTGGTTTTCTAGTGACTGCCGCTTCCATCGACGATGAACTGTATTTTTCGTGGCGGACATTTGTGTTGTCATTCTGGCAGCATCATTATGCATAGCATACTTGTGCGGGCGGTTGGTTTGTCGAGACTCCTGTCTGTTCCACTTTTCACATGTGGCAGTGAGGAGCATTTCGTGTGATATTCATTGGCACAGGAACGGAGCATAATGGGGCTACCCTTTGCCGTAAAGTTGCAACCGCGACTAATTAACTAACTGTCGAAGGCCTTGCTGTAGTCTATGAAACAAGTATAAAGATCTACTCTGTAAAGTCTGGATTTCTCAAAGATGGTTCTCATGTTGAAGGTATAGTCCCTTGTTGCCATGCCCTTCTGAAATCTGGCTACACTTTTTGTAACTGGGCCTGCGTGCCCACTTTTTAACCCTTTGAAAGTAAAGTTTGTTCGTTCGTTCGTAATGCATATTCTAACTTCTTTTCAGCCCTCTTTATGTTTATTCGCAGGAAGAATTTACTGCATAACTTATTAGTGCGAGAGCACATTATTTAGTGAGCTGTTTTAAATGTCCCTTCTTTGGGAGAATCGCGTCGTTGGAATCATACTCGCGGATTTCATGAAACAGGTTTCCAGTCCAAAAACAAGGAAATTGATGAATAACTTTTATATTAATATTTTCTTGTAGTGTTTTTCAATTAAACATAAAATAACACAAAGTAATGCAGCTTTACAGAACACAATTGCGAAAAACAGAGGACGTTGCGGTGACTAGCTTTCATCAACAAACAAATACACAAAACACAACATATAATTACGGAGAAAACAATACAGTGACCACGTTAAGGCATACGAACGGTATGAGAAGAATGAAAAGATAAAAATATAAGAACAATGTAGAAAACATTTTTAAAAAACTAATGGAAATAAAATGTGCTACTTAACTCAGAATCCCAAGCTTCATTTGTTTCGTAGATAGTTCTCTTCCATGCTTCGGGCCAAACAGAGCGATTCCAGATTTTCACACATAGCGCAAGATGGATGAGGACTCTACTTTCTCCTCCAAATCTTTAATTAAATATTATATTCCTTACAACATGTAATGTTTGACAGCCTCTCCCCGCTCGCGCATTATTTACAAACCAGGAAAACAATGATTTTAATTGGTCGATTTGAAATGCTCTCACAGACCCTCTGCGCATGCGTTCAACAGCAAGTCCTGAAGATTCTAAATCTTGGACGGGAAATGTTATTGTCAAATATTTCCATGATTGTGTGTTCAGCGTGTGACAATGCCAGAGATGATGTTTTGTACGATTGTTTGTTCAGTTTGTGACAATGCCAGTGAGGATGTTTTGTAGTTTCTGATATTCTTATTTGTTGTTGCAGTTTGATTAATGCATTTCAGGTACAATCGTTTGTTGACTTATTCTTAGCTATTTTTGTTGTTTCTGAGTCTCTCTCTCTCTCTCTCTCTCTCTCTCTCTCTCTCTCTCTCTCTCTCTCTCTCTCTTCTCTCTCTCTCTCTCTCTCTCTCTCTCACTGGCATAAATATAGAAATAGTGACAGATGTCTAAAAGCAGACAGAAAGAAAGAAAGAAAGAAAGAAAGGAAAACGCAATCTACAGTCGTTAACACTGTTAGTAAATTACGACAACCTGCGTCTCTCTCTCTCTCTCTCTCTCTCTCTCTCTCTCTCTCTCTCTCTCTCTCTCTCTATATATATATATATATATATATATATATATATATATATATATATATATATATATATATATATACATCCTCATATTTCTACATTCTGCACCCCATCCCCCTACTATTTCTTTTCCTGTTTGACTTTTGCTTTTCGTTCAAGTATCAACAATGTCATCCTCAAACGCCCTTTTATCAGTATGTCTATCTTACTGCTGCACCGGCGAACTGCGTGTCACTAACTTTTATATACAATCAATGTCTCACCAAAGGCCATTTCCCATCAACCTTTAAAATCGCTAAAGTGTATCCTCATTTAAAAGCTGGTTCATTAGACGATTGCATCATGAGTAATTATAGGCCAATTTCCATATTATCCTCTCTATCCAAACCGCTAGAAAAGCACATCCACAAAACAACACTAGAGCACTTACTTCGCCACAAACTAATAGCTGACAGTCAGACAGGATTTCGGCCAAAATATTCCTGCCATACGGCCCTAACAAACATGATAGAAAACTGGCATCAAAATATTAACAACAATACTCTATGTGGAACGATGTTTATAGACTTTAAAAAAGCATTCGATATGATAGATCATACTATCCTAATTAAAAAACTAGAAACAATGAAAGTAAGCTTTAATATAGTGACATTAATAAACTCATTCTTATTAGACAGAAAACACGTAGTATCACACAATACGTCTCTATCCCAAACCATTACCATTAATTAATACTGGAGTACCTCAGGGGTCTATACTTGGCCCTCTGTTATTTGCCATTTATATAAATGATCTTCCCTTATATCTGTCATCGTCCTGCGATCTATTTGCAGACGACTGCACAGTATATACAAACGCTATTGATCGTAATGTGCTAGAATTATCCTTGCAACAGGAAATAAATAGTGTAGTTAACTGGAGTCATGCAAACCGCATGCAAATTAACATTTCTAGAACAAAATCTATGTTAATAGGAACCAGGCAAAGACTTCACACTCTAAACTCGCAGAGAACTCTTCAGCTGCACATCGGTAGCACGCCTATAGAAAGTGTAACCGAGCACAAGGCACGGGGTCTTATCATAGATCAAAATCTATCCTTTAATTCCCATGTTCATGCTCTAGTTAAACAAATAGCCATAAAAGTATACCAATGTCAAAATTAAAAACTTCCTCGACGAAAACACAAGAAAGATATTCTATATTTCCCACATACAAACACATATTGATTATTGCTCCACAATCTGGGATGGATGCTCCAAATCAATAACAAACGCCTTTATTCACTCAAGAAAAGGGCAGTGCGTCTAATCAATGGTGATAAGTTTACAGACAATTGTAACCTACATGAACGTCTTCAGTTACTGCCACACACTCCACAAACGCCTACTTTTTAATAAGGCTAAACTAACTCACAAAATCCTATTTCAAAATGCCCTAAGCTACCTTTGGCCATTGTTTAAATATAACGCCAGACATAGCGAACGATTAAATATACTTCATGTCCCTAAACCTAGGATAGACTTATATAAAACAAGCTTAGCATACTCAGTTGTGGAATAATCTTCCACAAGAAATCAAAGACACCACCAATCATTATACATACAGTCGCAACCTGTGTGAACACCACCTCAGGACAGACTACATGCCCCCTTTAAAAAAAAAACAGCAACAAAGACAATAATAATGGTAAATTATCTCGAACGACAACTAGCCAGAAAAAAAAAAAACATTTCCATATGTGTGGCACGTTACACCCGCCTTGGGTATTTATGATGCCCATGTTAAACATTGCCTCAACGAGTCATGTATTATTGATTATTTTTCATGCGTTTTAATGCTTATTGTTCTTTTGTTGTTAAAGAATTGCTTCATAAGAGATGTTGAATGAAAGAATGTATGAGAGGAAATAGAGAAGAAGGGCAGAATGTCAGACGGGCCTGCGTGCCCAATTCTTAACCCTTTGAAAATAAAGATTTTCGTTCGTTCGTTTCGTTCGTTCGTTCATTCATCTGGGCTCCTATTTTTAGCCCAGTAACCACTCATTCACAAAATGTCAGTTCATTCATCAATTTCTTTCCCTCCTCACACACCCCCCCCCCCCCTCTATCGCAGTAACACAAGACTAGAACCAGGTGTTTGAACGTTTGACCTAACTTCACCCGTTTATTTATCTCTTTTAACAGCGAGTGCACGGCCTCAGGACTATAGAGAAACGATCTGCTGTCTGCAGTTGTCTACCTGGTGAGTACAAACTGCGAATTCAGCTATCCACCCATCTCTGTCAGAAAATAACATACTCACAGGCACACACACACCCCCACACACACTGTCTCGACCTGGACTTTCCTAACTCAATCTCTAACGCGTTATTTATTTCGCGTGCGGGAATTACCGTGGCCATAAAAGTGAAACGAACAAATTAGGAAGAACTTGGAAGCAACAGAGATTTGGTTCCTGAGACGAATGCTGCAAATTCCTTGGACTGCCACAGTAACTAACAACGACTAATTATGATATTCAACAATAAGAATGAGACAAACAGCTTTCTCTGGACAAGTCATGAGAAGAGAGGAATTGGAGAACATCATGACGACGGGAAAGATCAAGAGGAAGAGAGGCAGGGGCAGATTAAAAGAAATGATGCTGGATGGACTGAATATCACCAGCAAAGTTGATCCAGAACACCAAAGATCGAGATCTGTGGAGAGACATGAACGCCTACTCCAGCTGGCAGGACACTTGGTGACGATGTTTATGATAAAAGAGTAGTAAAAGTCCAATCATCCAGATATAAAAAAATTGGACCATCTGAGAATCCAGACTCACGTTTCCACAATTGTCATCGTTTTTTGTTTCTGGTAACTGGTGCTCTACTGAGAAACATATCAGAGAGGTAGGGGACATGTCACATCATATGATAATACTGTGATATAATGTACACGGCTTCCTTTTTTTTTAACATCTCTGCGACAATTTGTTTCGTTAAAGAAGAATACGAGGCGGAGTGGCCCAGAAGCATAGCATCCGCCTCAGAATTACGTAGACCAGGCGTTGGTAGCTGGTGTGGGGCTGGCGGGTTTTTTAACATAAGGGGCCCAGTGATGTTGTATCCAACGATGTTATACCCAATGTTATTGTATCCAACGATGTTATATCCAATAATGTTATAAACAGTCTGGGGATATCACCATTGGATATAACACCAATGGTAGAAGATCTTCTTTCCTCAGAATGTACCTATCCAGTAGACCACAGCGACGGCGCGGATGCCTTTTTTTTAACACACACATACACACACGCACACACACACGCACGCTCGCACGCACGCATGCACGCGCGCACGCACACACACACACACACACACACACACACACGAAGAACAGTGAAACCGGGATCAACCCCCAGCTTAGAAAGACTAACTGTTCCCACCAGCCCGGCTCTGGGGTCGACCCAGCTACATACAATGGGAACTGGGAATCTGCAGATTTTGTCTGAGAATTGTCTGAGAGGGAAAGATGATGGAAAGGGCACTGATCACCCGACCTCATATTTCCGTGGCTTAGCACATGACAAGTTTCGATACTGCAGACGCCAGAGGCTGATTCCCCCCTTAGGGTTATCTTAAGTCATTTGACGCAACGTTCTATATTTACATTCCGGATTTACGTGGGAGATTTAATTTCAGATTTACATGGCATATTATATTCCAGATTTACGTGCGACATGTACATTCCAGATTTACGTAGAAGATTTACCTTCAGGATTTACGTGCGAGATTTACATTCCAGATTTACGTGAGAAATTTACATTCTAGATTCACGTGGGAGATTTACATTCCAGAATTACGTGGGAGATTATTTACATTGCAGATTCA
>OY992876.1:9374382-9381882 GCA_963921405.1 Cepaea hortensis | reverse complement strand
CACTCACCCACTCAACCACCAACTCAACCACACACTCACTTACCCACTCACTCACTCACTCACTCCCTCACTCATTCATTCATTCATCCACTCAACCACACACTCACTCACTCACTCACTCACCCACCCACTCAACCACACACTCACTCACTCACCCACTCACCCACCCACTCACTCACTCACCCACCCACCCACTCACTCACTCACTCACTCACTCATTCGGTTGTTATTTAGTTCAATTGATCATGCACTCATTTATTTACTTATTCGTTCATTTGTCGACTTATTCGTTTGATCATTAATTCATGTTCTCATCAAACTCAGTTACTCCCTCACTCAACTACGCATTGAGTTACCGACTTATTACATTACGTGGTCATTCATTCATCCTTTCAAGTATTCATTCATTCATGCGGGTTTCATTTGTTCATCCATCACTTTATTCTTTCATGCATTCTAGCGTTCTTTCATTTATGTATTACAGCAAGCATTCACCCATGCCTTATTTTTTTCGTACATTCATTCATGCGTTCATGCAATTTTCGTTTGTGCATCTATTCATTCATGATTATTTTCATACATTGATTGATTCATTCATTGATTGATTCATTCATTTACGCATTTTCATCCATTCGTGCGTGTTTCGTTTATTCAGCCGTTCATCCGTGCGTTTCTCATTCATTCATTCATTCATTCACGCGTATTCATTACTTCATTCATGCATCTATTTTTTTGTTCATCCATACGCTTTTCGTTTGCTCATCCAGTTATTCGTGCAATTATCGTTTCTTCACCCATCGATCCATCCGCTTTCATTCTTCCTCTCTGGCAGTCCCATCCCAACCCGCAACATTTGGACTTGCCCGTCAGTGTTGAGCTGTGCGATCTCCGGGTTGATAAGGTGGTTATGTTTACCTCTGTTTGTTATATCTAAGGCAGCTTTGACCCGGCTGTACATCTGCGTTTCTCCACTGCTGCTTCACACGGCACCGTTTTCTCAATGACATTCCATGATAAGATTAGAAGCGGTAACAATCTTACCTCTACACCGTGTGCGGTGTTAAATAATGTTGGGGTGCGTTATAATGGTGGAGTGTATTGTACGGTGTGCTGGGTTGTTACATTGATGTGGCATGTTGGCAGTGTGTTGTTACATCGATGTGGCATGTTGTTACATTAATGTGGTGTGCTGTTACATTGGTGTGCTGTGCTGTAACATGGATGTGGTGTGTTCTTATATTGATGCGGTGCGTTGTTACATTGGTGTGCTGTGCTGTAATATGGATGTGATGTGTTGTTACATTGATGCAGTGTGTTGTTACAATGATGCAGTGTGTTGTTACATTGATGCAGTGTGTTGTTACAATGATGTGGTGTGTTATTACAATGATGTGATGTGTTGTTACATTGATGCCGTGTGATGTTACATTGACGTGTTGAGTTGTTACATTGATGCGGTGAGTTGTTACATTGATGAGGTGAGTTGTTACATTGATGAGGTGAGTTGTCACATTGTTGTGGCGTGCTGTAACATTGATTTGGTGTATTGTTACATTAATGTTGTGTGCTGTAATATGGATGTGGTGTGTTGTTACATTGAAACGGTGCGTTGTTACATTGGTGTGCTGTTACATTGATGATATGTGTGTTGTTACATCGATGCCGCGTGATTGTACGTTGATGTGGTGTGTTGTTACAATGATGCGGTGTGTTGTTACATTGATGCAGTGTGTTGTTACAATGATGTGGTGTGTTGTTACATTGATGCAGTGTGTTGTTACAATGATGCAGTGTGTTGTTACATTGATGCAGTGTGTTGTTACAATGATGAGGTGAGTTGTTACATTGATGAAGTGAGTTGTTACATTGATGAGGCGAGTTGTTACATTGATGAGGTGTGTTGTTACATTGATGCAGTGTGTTGTTACAATGATGCAGTGTGTTGTTACATTGATGAGGTGAGTTTTTACATTGATGAGGTGAGTTGTTACATTGGTGCGGTGAGTTGTTACATTGATGAGGTGAGTTGTTACATTGATGAGGTGAGTTGTTACATTGATGAGGTGAGTTGTTACATTGATGAGGTGAGTTGTCACATTGATGTGGCGTGCTGTAACATTGATTTGGTGTGTTGTTACATTGATACGGCGTGTTGCTACATTAATGCGGTGAGTTGTTACATTAATGCGGTGAGTTGTTACATTGATACATTGAGTTTTTACATTGATGCAGTGTGTTGTTATACTGGTGTGATGAGTTGTTACATTGATGTGATGAGTTATTACATTGATGAGGTCTGTTGTAACATTGTGTAGAGAGATGTCACATTTATGTGGTGAGGTGTGATTAACTATGAAGAAGAAGAAGAAGAAGAAGAAGAAGAAGAAGAAGAAGAAGAAGAAGAAGAAGAAGAAGAAGAAGAAGAAGAAGAAGAAGAACAATAATAAGATTATGATGGTTTTGATCACAAAAGGCCCCAAATGTAACGGCTGGCATACATATTTTTCAAGTCTGCACATACAGATTTCAATCCCTATTGGGGTGTTGTTTTGTTTGTCAGTGTTTATTTCTTCCCAGTTAAAGCTCACGAAAGAATAATCCTAGTGTTGACATAAGTTGTCAAGTGGTTTTTTTTACAGTCGCGCGAACGTATCTCATTCCTAAAGTGCGATCTAATGTTAGAGTCACGCTAGGTAACAAAATAGAGAGACAGTGAGACACGCAGAAAGATATATATATATATATATATATATATATATATATATATATATATATATATATATATATATATATATATAGAGAGAGAGAGAGAGAGAGAGAGATACAGGGAGGTTAGGAATAAAGAGTCAGAATGGAAAGATGGGCAAGAAGGGGGTCAGAGAGAGGGACAAGGAGAGAGAGAGAGAGAGATAAAGCGATAGGAAGAGAGCTAATTAGAAAAATAGATAATGTAATAGGGAGAGAGATAGAAACACAGATAAGTAGAGGGATAGAGAGGGAGAGAGACAGACGGGAAAGAGAAGGAGAGAGAGAGAGAGAGAGAGAGAGAGAGAGAGAGAGAGAGAGAGAGAGAGAGAGGGGATTAGGAGAAAGATAATACGGGAGATAAAAAGAGGACGGAAAAAGGTGCAAGAGGGGAAGAGATACAGGGAGAGAGGCATTAAGAAAGACAAGACGAGAGAAAAAAATACACAGAGTAAGAGAGAGAGAGAGAGAGAGAGAGAGAGAGAGAGAGAGAGAGAGAGAGAGAGAGAGAGGGACATAGATATGTAGAGGGATAGAGAGAGAGGGAGAGAAAAATAGAGAAAACAACAATGAGAGAGAGGGAGAGATAGACAGACAGAGAGAGAGAGAGAGAGAGAGAGAGAGAGAGCCATTGTACAAGCTAGTAAACTGATTCACAAACACGTCTCTCGGTGAGAGAGAAAGAGAGAAGGAGTGAGATGGGGAGAGTGAGGGAGCGCGCGAGCACACACACACACACACACACACACACACACACACACACACACACACACACACATACACATTGTGTTACACACATAGAAATCCCAGACGCTGTAATCATCGAACCGAGACCCGGAAAGCCTAGAATCTGACAATACACAACTTGGCGCTGTTGTGTGAAGATTTTTCTAAAACCTGCTAAGTATCTGGGACAGATTTATCTCAGCAAATGGGGTCTGAGCGGACCCGCCCATCGTGGGGATCTGCGCAGTCTTCTGAAGAGGGCCCAAAAGACACTAATTCTCAAGAATGCGTGGGAAGTACAGAAATGCCATTGGCTTCAATGTGAAATGTTTCTGTTATTGTGAATCAGTTTACTAGCTTGGATAATGGCTTGAATAATGTAAGATATACGAGGGGAATTTAATAAGTAAGTCAGACGTGGCTGTAGAAAAGTAACTAAATAAGATAACAACTTAAAAGCAGTTTATTTTTATACATACAGTGTCTCTTTATTTCTCAACATAATTTCCCACCAATATTGATGCACTTATCCCATCGTTTTATCAGTCCTCTCAAACCGGCTGCTTAGAACTGCGTGCTCTGTTTTCTAAACCACGTTTTCACTTCACATTCAACTTCGGCGTCATTCGCGAAATGTCTACCGCCAAGTTGGGTTTTCAGTTGACCAAAAAGGTAGAAATCGCTAAGGGCTAAGTCCGTCAATCAAAATTTCTAATTATGAATTGAAGGTCGTCCACGAGTGCGTGTACTTGGGGTCGACAATATCAGATAATCTTTCATTACAGACAGAAATCGACAGACGCTTTGGAAAGGCAGCCACAACATTTTCCAGGCTAACTAAAAGAGTTTGGGAGAATAATAGACTAACAGAGCGTACAAAAGTTCAAGTATATAAAGCTTGTGCACACTACTCTATGGGTCTGAATCCTGGACCCTGTACTCAAGACAGGAAAGGAAGTTGAATTCCTTCCACATGAGATGTCTGAGACGTATCCTGGGCATAACATGGAAAGACCACATAACAAACAAACAGGTGCTTGAACGAGCAGATATTACCACAGTGCACACCCTCCTCAAGCAGAGACGCCTCCGGTGGCTGGGCCACGTATCTCGAATGGAGGATGAACGTATTCCCAAAGATCTCCTATACAGAGAACTAGCCACATGAAAGAGGCCAACCGGAAGACCCCAAATGCGATATAGGGATGTGTGTAAACAAGATATGAAAACCCTTGGCATAGATCCAGACACGTGGGAAAGAGTCGCAACAGACAGATGTTCCTGGAGAAGAGATGCACGAAACTGACTGGTGCTCTTTGAGCGCAATCTGATCCAAAAAAACTGAGGATATGCGGCACAGGCTCAAAACGCAGTCACTTACTGTGGGACCTGCCTCGTCTTACAGATGCGGAAACTGTGACAGAGATTGCCACTCTCGCATTGGACTATACAGTCACCAGCGGTGCTGCCAGGCACCTCCCCAGCGACACAACTCTATAGTCCTTCAGGATTGAAAGAGGCCTACTACTACTACTAAGTCGGGGCTGTAAGGTGGATGTTCCCGAACGTCCCACCATGGTCGGTTAATTTTCTCTTGAGTTAATCGAGCCGTATGTGGTCTGGAATTGTCATGAAGAAGCAACACTAATCTAGTCAGTAGTCCTGGACATTTTCTTCGATATAACTTCACAGTACGATTCAGAATTCACATTATCACCTTCCTTCTTGAAATTGGGTAAAAGCATTCCTTGACAATCCCAGAGCACTGTCAGCATAACCTTCCCTGCTGACGGCGTAACTTTGAATGTTTGAACAAAAGGCGAAGAAGGATGTTTCCAATGCATTGAAGCACGCTTTGATTCGGGCTGGTAGTCAGCATAAATGGGACGCATTTCCTTATGAATGTCCTTTGCAGGCAGTCCTTTTGCCTCCCCATCCCCCTACAAAAAAAACAAAAAAAACAACAACAACCGCACAACAGCACATTGCTCTTTGGTTCTACACTCCGTAAGTACAGTCGCCATTTCGTTTATGCTTTGCGCATGCGCATAAAACACCTACCGCCACTTGACAAACGGGAATATAAAGTTCGATGTTGCTGTCACCTAATGACACCTGTAGAAAACACTAACTACATTTACCTGCCATCCCAAAGAATTGTGTGACTTACTTATTGACTCGTCCTCGTATAGTCACCATATAGCGGGAGTGCAAGCGAAGTTGATAGGGAAAAAAAGTGAAAGTTAGCGGCTTGCCCTTTACAGGACGTGACAGTCAACCCCAGGAATTTTAGGATATTTGTGATTTCTTGGCAAGTTGACTTTCAGTAGTTTGCGATTGCTTTCTGAGTGACCAGTATTAAAACCATTGTATGAAAATCATCGCAAGGTGGTCTGCTTCCAAATCGCCCGTAGCTGTGTTTCGAATGCGGTATGCGGGATTACGAACTGCGTTGGAAACTCCCTGGCCACAGAATGTTGAATACTTGTTTGAATAATGTAGAATGTATGTTGGCTATATAGCGGGCGGGTTAGCGACGCTGACAGGAAACTACGCTGATAATGTCTACAGAACAAGAAATAAAACTAATCCAGCATGGCCGAATGGATAAGAGCGCTCAGTCTTAAACACCCGGTGCGCTGATGCTGAGGTAGCGGGTTCAACCCATGCACCGGCCAGTTGGATTAAAATGTTGATTTCGCGTTCTTGACTTGAGGAGGTAAATTACAAGTACCTCTGACGTCGGAGTGGGTTAGCTTGATGGCGAGGGTCACTGGTAATAAGGAAAGCTGATCTACAGGCAAAAATTACTCTAGTGCGCTAGAAGTAGTAATACTCGTATGTACTACGCTTGAGTTCAAGGGGAGCGAATGCCACCCCCCCCCCCACCTTACCCCTTAAAATAAAACCATCCAGCTAATCAAGAAGTGAGACGCGATGCGGAGAAAGCCTAAGTAATCTAGATGGTCGACTTACCTCCGCTCACCTTGCAACATTTAAGAGTTCACACCTGGAATGAATTGGTTATGTCAGCACAGGTGGTAGGAGAAATATTATATTTAGAGTTTAGCATTTTTGGAATAATGCGAAACAAGACGGAAGGAACCAGTCAAAAAAGCTTCTAAGCACAGATGAAACAGTGCTGTTCTCAGGCCATATTGAGAAAAGTGGCCCTCACAGTGAAATAATGGCCTTATTGCTACCTAAAGAGACAGAGAAAGCACTACTAGGGTGGGAACAATGAGTCCTGGAATAATAACACGGTGTGTGTTTTGAACGACAGATAAATAAATAAAATAAACAATAAACATGCATGTGATCCAGTGTTACGCACCAGCATATGTTTGGGATGGATTAGTTAAAGAAGAAGTTTACATGAGACGTCAAAACACTGTAGGTAACCATAGAAACGGCAATAGGAAAATGTTGATGGGTGATGTAAATGCTAGGATAGGATAACAGGATGTGAAGAGAACATGGTGGAATATGGGATTGGGATGACAGAAAATGGAGCATTATTAACCAAGTGTTGGGCAGTGAATCAGTATGTCATAGGATTAAGTGTCTTTTTACATTAAAAAAATAAATAAATAAATAAAAACACGTGGATATAAAAAAAACACATTACATAAAATCAAATTTTTTGGTATCTGCTTATCAGCTGATTTTATGGTTTTAGAGGTGACAAATGTACATTCAGCTCATCGTCTGCTGATAAATAGCATTAAATTCAAACTCCAAAGATGTATAACGTCATAAACATTGATTCAATACAGTTTTGGATATCTCAGCAATAACGACACCAAGGAACAATGTACGATCTCAGTTTCCAATAAGTGCCAGGTCCTGCATCAGTTGGTAGACGAGGTCAATATTGGAAACCCCTGGCTCGAGGTTAAAAGCATTTGGAACCAATCATGTATCGAAGGGCGTCGGAAAAGGGAAAGAGAACATAAAGCATAGATAACACCCCAAGCCCTTAAAAATAGAAGAAATGAAAAATTTAATCAAAGCCCTTAAAAATAGAAG
>OY992876.1:9329382-9369382 GCA_963921405.1 Cepaea hortensis | reverse complement strand
ACTGGGCACCTCACACCATATACAAACCTGACATCCAATCACCATAACTGGCTTACACGGGGTTTGGCTTATGTTGTTGCGGGTCTACTTCACCAGGAGTTTTTAAGGCACAAGCAGAAGAATAAGAAGAAGAAGAAGAAGAAGAAGAAGAAGAAGATGATGATGATGATGATGATGACGAAAAAGAAGAGAGGAAGTCTTGAAAGAAGCAACAATATGGCAGAGGCTTGAAGTATGTAGCATATAGTATATTACAAATTCATTAATTAAATTGTAACGCTAATTGACGTTAACGTTAATTGTATTTAATGGTTTTTGAAGGTGCCAAACCTGGACAATAACAGAAAAAGAGACAAGAAAAATCACAACAACAGAAATGAGATTCCTGAGAAGAATACTCAACTTATCAAGAAGAGATAAGATCAGAAATGAAGAAATCAGGACTAAAGTGGGGGTTAAAGCAGCACTAGATTTTATTAGAAAGCAGCAAGTCAAATGGTTTGGCCATGCAAGTAGGTTACCAGTCAACAGCATACCACAACAAGCAATGATGTACAGACCAGATGGAAACAGAGGAAGAGGCCGACCACGTAAACGTTGGACGGAGAGAATAGCAGAATCCATGGGAATGTCGATATATGAAGCCCATAATCGGGCACTCTCACGAAGTTTATACTTCACTTCGACACCGCAAGGTACAAGAGGAACATGATGAGATGAGATGAGATGAAGGTGTCATTCGGTGGAGTCATCATCCAGGTGTAAAATTAGCATAGTAAGTCATCTGAACTCTAGCACGGAGCAAGAACGACAAGAAGTCTACGATTATCGGAAGCGGTACATCTTAACCGAGTGTGTCGACCCCTTTAACTTGTTGACGTTATCAGGCTGCTAGATTTCACATGCACATGCGCATATCAGATAATAATGGAGACTTGAGCGTCTAAGGGAAGACGATATTTATTTTGTGGGCAAAAGTACTTTCTTGGTAAGATATTCGTTCGATGCTGTTACCCGTTTATGTTAAGAATGATTTGTCACGACAAACTGGATCGGTTGTTGTTGTCTTGCACTTCTGCCGTTAGGCGTTGTGGGGGAGGGTAATTGAAATTCTGCCTGCAGACTGCCTACCAACCTGTCTGTCTGTCTATTGGGTGGGTAGGTCTGTCGACTACTACCTACCTACCTACCTACCTACCTACCTACCTACCTACCTACCTACCTACCTACCTACCTACCTACCTACCTACCTACCTACCTACCTACCTACCTACCTACCTACATAACAACCTACCTGTCTGTCTTCTGTCTGTTGGGTAGGTGGGTGGGTCGGTCTGTCGACTACCTACCTACCTACCTACCTACCTACCTACCTACCTATCTACCTATCTACCTACCTACCTAACAACCTACCTGTCTGTCTTCTGCCCGTCTGTCTGTTTGTCTGCCTGCCTGCCTGTATGCTTTATCTATATCTATTGTTCTCTCTCTCTCTCTCTCTCTCTCTCTCTCTCTCTCTCTCTCTCTCTCTCTCTCTCTCTCTCTCACTCACTTCACCAATCTCTATACATAGAATCTCATTGGAATCTACGTGGCGAAGTGGTCAAGCCGTTTGACTCGGGCTCCGAAGGCTGTGGGTTCGATTCCTGGCCGCGTCCTTCGGTTCAAGAGTGAAATTTTTCGGAGACTCCTGTGGGTCGTCGCTAGAGCTACGGAGTTCGTGCTTTGTGCGACGCATTCCGCGCTGCGGAAAGAGACTGGGCCATATGGGATAAAACCCGGTGCAATGAAGTCGACACTGTCGACTTGTAAGCGATTTTATATAGAATCTCAACTTATTTGAATACTATCTCAGTACAGACTATATGGCCACTTAAAATAATAATTAAAAATAATATTAATAATAATAATTGTGAACGACAACTAGTATAATAAACAACTCATAACTGGAGTAGATACATATACCTTAGATAATTATAATCGCCATGTCAACAATTAGTTTTAGTGAGTCATGTTTTCATGCGTATTGCAGATTTTCCATGCGTTTATAATACATACTGTTTCTATGGTTGTCGTTGTCTAAGATTAGCTGCATAAGTGATGAAGAAATGGAATAATGTAGCGAGTAGACAGATAGGAAGGGCAGAATGTCAGACGGGCCTGCGTGCTCAAATCTTAACCGATTGAACATAAGTTCGGTCGTTCGTTTGCTGTGCCTCTCTGTCTCTACATGCCTGCCTGCCTGCCTACCTACCTACCTACCTATCAACTCACCCAACCAATCATCCATCCATCCACCCAATCAATCATCCATCCATCCACCCATCCATCCATCCATCCATCCACCCAACCAATCATCCATCCATCCATCCATCCATCCATCCATCCATCCATCCATCCATCCATCCATCCGTCTGTCTGTGTGTGAGTATGTGTGTGTGTGTGTGTGTGTGTGTGTGTGTGTGCTTGTATGTATACGCATGTGTGGGTGTGTGAGTGTGCAGATTAACGAGAAGACATGACACACATAATTATTAAACCCTGAATCTAAGCTAAGCCCACCTTCAGCCATGAAGGTTCAATATTTCAGGAGAGAAAGCCAAGCTTCAGATATTTGGTAATTCCCATTGCCTTCTTTTGGCCCGTTTCCAACAGACAAGTGGGAGGTGGATTGCTTGACAATGCTCGGAAAGTTCAGTTGACGCTTCGGGGCGCAACTCCAAGACAATAGGCATAATGACTAGACAAATACTGGGCCATTACGACACCTCTATACCACCAACAGCTCGATTAACCCAGGAGATGACTGAGCAACTTGGGTGGCATCCTTTTTTATCATCCTACTTGCGGACCTGGTTTGGCCCCGAGTGATGTTCATCTGCTTAGATCTCTATTAGCCCACTTTTTCGATAAACGCCTCACGAATGAAGCATCAGGTGAAAGTCATGCGCCAGTGTGGTTGAGACAACAGGACATCTGCTTCTATGCTGCAGGGTTCACAACACCGATACATCGATGGCGTAAATGTATCAATGTATTGCCTTGTTTTATTGTTATATATTGGGGTATCATCCTTGTACTCCGGACAAATCCATAGGTGCTATGATCCTTCTCTCTCTCTTTCTCTCTCTCTCTCTCTCTCTCTCTCTCTCTCTCTCTCTCTCTCTCTCTCTCTCACACACACACACACACACACACACACACACAAACATACGCAACAGCGTCCGGAGGCTAATAGTGCCAGCCCTATGTTGGTTAACGAGGTCCCTCGTTCCCTCCCCCTCTCCCCTCCGAAGTGCCTCTCGTGTCTGGCCGCGCCAATTTTTGTCCCCGAGTCTTTATTCTAGACAACGATGTGGATCCATTGGCGTCAAGGTCTTCCGCTGTCGACATCTTACTGCCATAATCTGCCATCTCCTGCCTATAGTACCTTGCGGTGTATGACCGGGGGTGGGGGTGGGTTCTTGAGCCTCAGGAATTAAAGCCGCCTGGCTATTGCAGTCGCCGAGCATGGTCAGGATGTATGTTTGTGCCCCCGACAGAAGAAAATCCACACCTTACCGTGGATTCGAACCTGGGTCTCCCCAAAGAGAGCTCGACATTCTCGCCATTCGGCCAGCCACTCCACATCTGACTAATGGCATTAATAACATGGGCACGAGTCACGGGCTTAGGGTTGTCAGACGTCCGGCAAAGAGAAGACATGTCCTCCTTTTTATCCCAATGTCCTCCGTCCGGCAGGCAAAGCTAAAAACCTTTAACATGTCCGCCTTTTAAAATATATTATATTATCATTTTTTATGTATTGTTGTTACAACTTACAATGTATCTACACTCTACCGTGTGTTTACATTCTTTATTAAAACCCATTGCTTAATAATATTTATTTAATTTTCCTATTTATACCAAATGTGAAATACCAATTATTTGTATAATTTGAAATTAACTGTTACTCTATTCGGCAACACTAACTGTAGTCTCTATGGTCAAAATGTTAATGTTATTTCCGGTTCGGGTAGCAGAGACGCCACTTAAAATTATTTTTTTTTTTAATTTCTGAAGTATTCTTCTGTATCTATGGACACAGTGGCAATGTGGAAAGAGTGTTCTCTTTGATTAATGCTCAATGGACAAAGGAAAGGAACAGACTCTTACTCGACTCTGTAAAGGGCACCTGTCAAAGACTCGACCGCATCCCCTCCGCCAGGGAGAGCGGTCAACCCTGAAGAGACCAGGAGGAGATACGGTGCCCGAGGCAAGGGCAGGGGAGATGAGGTAATGGGAGAAGGTTAGCCACTCCCTCATGAGACACGCAGGCGGTGTTCAGAGAGTTAGCACTCTAATCACGATAGTACCACACCTCGTGAAGCCATAGCACAGTTGAGTAGACACTCAACAGGCCACGTTTGCCAGCAGAGTGCGATGTGAGGTAACACGCACGAAGGTGAAGGTCACCCTGCGTGGTGTGTAACGACGGGAGAGAGGTTAGGCAGACGGGAGACTGGACTTGGGGCGTTCACATCGTTTGGAATAGCGTTAGGAGTTTTGTGTTCACTAATAGATAGAACTAGCATAGGGTTAACCGTTTGTGTTAGATAATTCTGTGGCTGTATATTGTGTATTGCATTAGCGACTGTTTACCGCTTGTAAGCGAGCCAACGGCAATAAAATGGACTATGCCTTTTGCCTCCCACACGACTTGCAAGTTGTCTTGTATGGGTGTGTGAGAAGTACCCGATGATGCCTGTCAGTTGAGTTGTTGACAGGCCAGGGTAATTGTGGTTGTCAGAAGTGAAGCTTGAATGTAATATTCAAGCTACTCCACTCGTCCACGAAGCTCTAGACTAGGGTTTAATTTGTGTAGTGACGGTGATTTGTGCAGACGAGAGAAATTTTGCAAGCTAGAAATGTGCCTATCGTGACGTATTAAACTGTTTAATTGTGTTTATGAAATATTTATTTAGTCAAAGTAGGTATTCATCAAAGCTGTAAGTATTAATATTCTTTTTTCTCATATTTATTTATATATTTACCTTTGTGGTGAGAAATGAGGACCAAAAATGATTCACGGCGGAGCGATACAAAGCCAGCCGACAATATCGATTTTTCATCGCGCTGTGCTGTGACGTCAGATGATTGACAAACAGTCGTCTGGGCTCATTAGCATACAGCAATCGAGTGTCTAAAGAATTGCTAAACGGCTGCCCGCCTGAATCGGTACGTTATATCATTTATTATTTATTTATTTCAACTACTAAAGGAATATATTTATTTATTTAAACATTATGATGTTATTTTTATTTCTTTAAAATCAGATATGCATATTTTCGGTCATATTTTCCCTGTGTTTACCGTCACGATGGAACTATTTTTTGGCCAGGCAGATGATACTTGCCTGCACAACACTTACAGAAATTAAATAGAATAGTAACATAAGGCAATAACGGATAGAACAAAGACAGGACATTGACATTTAATTTATTTAATACATGTTCTAGTTGTTCGTAAGTCTGTCATTGTCTAGGTCAGTGTCCTTAGTTGTCGGGTAAATCATATCGTTAAGGAGGCGTGTTTACTGCTGCCCTACATATCAGAGGGCAAACAACAGCTGTGCACATACACCTGTAGGCCAAATACCGTGTGCTACGTACGAAACGTGTCGCCACCCCAGTGTACCAAACAAGGTGACCTGTGTCAAAGGAGCTTCGTTCCCACATTAAGCTGAGTACACTTATATATTTTGTCATGCAATTTGATTAATAGTGCATCTCTTTTTCAGCTTGTAACGCGTTGACATATTTGTATACTCTGTTTTTCTGCAAGATAAATCTGGGCAGGGTATAAACAGAAAGCACAACTGATAGTGATCAGATAAGAACAAACATAACATATCAAAGATAAATAACTGATTAAAGTCATCATTGCCTATCACTGTTAGCCAAGTACTAAAGTAAGATGGCAACTTTATCAGATTTCATAAAAGCAGGCAAAGAACTAGAATTAACAGGAAAAGAACTACAACAATATGCTGATCAGAAATTTAAAGAAACAAAAGAGGAACAAACACGAAAAGAGAATGCGGAAAGGGACGAACGCGCACGAGAAAGAGAACATGATAAGGAGATGAAACAAAAACAATTAGATCAAGAGAAAGAATTAAAACAAAAGGAATTAGATCTAAAGCAAAAAGAGATAGATGAAATGGCACGAGTTAAAGAAAAACAAATTCAGGTAGAATCAGAGACACAATTAAAGATGAAAAGCATGGATATAGACTCACACGCAGAGATCTCTGCCACTAAACTAAGAAGTCAACAAGAGGAAAATAAGTTCAACAAATACAAAAATATTATCAAACCATATTGTAAAGAGGACTCCATATCTGCCTGGACAGAGAATGTAGAGTATCAATTTAAATATCACCAAGTTCCTTTAGATATGTGGGCTCCGATTTACATGAAGAATCTAAGTGGTGAGCCCCTTAAAGTAATAGAGTCTATTCCTATTGAACTTAGATCTAGCTATCAATACATCCATGATAGGATTATGCAGCACTTTTTACTTGATGCCCCTGGGTATCAGGTTCAGTTCTCAAATTTAAAACCTAAACCTAGTGAAACTTTTATAGATTATTTTTCAAATGTGCAGAGTGTACTAAACAGGTGGCTTAAAGCAGCTAACATAGGAAAAGACTTTGATAGATTAAAAAACCTAATAGCTATGGACAAGTGTATATCTACTATACCTTCTCCTTTTGCTAAGTTTTTGCAGCAGTCAGACATTGAAAACATCGAGCAGTTCGAAAAAAAAGGCTCAGCATATTTTTCTTCTAACAGAGATTTTTAAGACCTCAAGTGACTCTGAGATAGTTTCCTTTGTCAAAGACCAATCAAAAAACTTTCAAGGTAACAGAAAACCTTTTCAGAAGTATGATAAGAAAGACAGAGGGGTTGCCAAATGCATGTACTGTCAACTAATGCACGACACTTATGCTATGTGCGACAAATCGCCGAATTATCCGGCGCATCTTGAAAATGTGATCAAGAAGCAGCAAAGCAAACGGTCTGCATACAGGCGTGCAATTAAATGTTTTTTCTGTTCCTCTTATGGCCATTATTCTAATAAGTGCCCTGGCCGCCAACGTTTGAAAGCTAACAACGCTATGTTGATTGACACCTCTTCAGATAGTGGTAGTGAGAATGAGTGTGAGATTGAAAGTGACTTACCAACTAACCAAGCAGAGGATTGTGTGCTGCTAACGATATATTAAGCTTTGACAGCTGTGAACGATGTCACCAATTCCATGCAGACGGAAGACTAGAATGTGGACATACAGTACCATGCTCATCTGTGAGTGTGAATGCAGCATTAGCCTCCAGAGGCAAGTTAGTGTTCCACAATGCAATGGTCAATGATGTACCATGTCAATGTTTGCTGGACAGCGGCAGCACCCTTATCGGTCTTCGGAAAGAACTAGTGAGCCCGGGTGATTACACAGGTGACACTGTCAGATGCCGAACCTTTTCGGGTAACATTGAGACTTACCCTTTGGCAAAAGCCCGTATTGATTCTCCGTTTCTTTCTGGTACCTTTACTTGTGCAATACTTAACAACCCTTGTACTGATTTAATTTTGGGGTGTTTACCTCAACTGAAACAATGTACTAATGAGGAAATAGTTGCATGGGAGAAATTAAATGCAGCTAATGCAACAACAAGAGCAGACAGTGTGAAACATCAAGACACACTACAAGATGAGAGACTACTGTTGCTTTCCCCAACTGGCACAGATGACACCAGCAGACAGAAATTTATAGAACAGCAAAAAGCTGATACTAGTGTGTCTCCATACTTAAAATTGTTAAAAGATAAAGCCAAAGTGACCAAAAATGCATCTTGGGTTTTTAGACTTAACAATGGTATTTTAACTAGATATTATACTACTGGTAACCATGAGATTCAGCAAACGGTGTTACCTGAACAACATCGTCTAACTGTGCTAAAGATTGCACATGAGTCACCGTTTGCTGGTCATCTTGCATATGATAAGACCAGGGCCAGAATTCAGGCTCATTTCTATTGGCCAGGTTTTTGCAATGACATAAAATTATTTTGTCGTTCGTGTAATGTCTGTCAACAATTGGTACGTAAAGGTAAACATCCTACAGCTGAAGTACAGCCTTCTACACTGGCTTCTAGGCCATTTGAAAGTGTGGCGGTAGATATTGTTGGACCCCTAAACCAGGTGTCCAGCAAAGGAAATCGCTTCATATTGACAATGGTCGACCTATGTACAAGGTGGGTTGAGGCAGTAGCTTTGAAATACATCACCTCCAAAGACGTTGCCAATGTATTTCTACACCTGTTCTCACGATTCGGATTCCCACGGACCATTTTATCCGATCGTGGAACTCAGTTCATATCGGCTGCAACGCAAGCCCTTACAAAAATGTTAGGCATTAAGCAACATTTTACGACAGCTTACCATCCAGCCAGCAATGGAATAGTAGAGAAAATTAATGGGGACCTAAAGCACATGCTGGCTAAGGTTACAGCAGAAAACCCAGCTGATTGGGATAAACTGTTACCAACAGTGCTGTTCGCCTATCGGGAGATTCCCCATTCTAGCACGGGTTTCTCACCCTTTGAATTAGTTTACGGGGCTAACCCACGTGGACCCCTAACTATTTACCATCAGGTACTAACAAATTCGATAGAAATTCCTACCCCAAAAACACCTTATGAAATGGTGACAGAGACACGAGACAAGATCATGAAATCGTGTGTTATAGCTAAGGCAGCTTTGGAGAGGAAGGGTCAAATCTACCGCCAATAAGCCAACAAAGGGACAAGAACAATTGAACTTGAACCAGATCAAGACATACTCTTGCTACTTCCAGACAAAAGAAATTTACTATTAACCTCATGGCAAGGGCCATTCAAGGTGGTACGCAGAATTTCAGATGTTGACTATGAAATATCGATAAACGGACACTTAAAGATATTCCATGTCAACATGTTGAAACCTTACTATACAAGACAAGAAACAGAAGTAGTGACAGACGAACAGAGTGCACCAACACCCAGTGATCAGACGACAGACATACACAACGCAACTACACTAGTTAGCGAGACTGGCAGTTCCGACAATGGCAATACACCCAGTGAGTTAACAGAATACACACTTAGCACCACCACGGTACTGAATCAGGTAGACGACGACGGAATGGAACTACCTGTTCCCATTGTAGACAAAACTGCGACAGTGGACAGCATACATATAGATCAGGGACTAACAGTCATTCAACGACGACAATTAGTGGAGTTAGTTACTGAATACAAAGACTTATTCTCTGACATCCCAGGTAGGACGGACAGAATCGAACACTCCATTCTTCTTTCGGATTCTAAGCCTATTAAATGTAGGCCGTACTCTATCCCACTCAGCTATAGGGAAAATCTAAATAAGGAAATTCTTAATTTAGAAGCTAGCGGGATTATCCAAAAGTCTACATCAGAGTACTCTTTTCCAATCGTCCTAATTAAGAAGAAGGATTCCACAATTCGTCTGTGCGTGGACTATCGGAAACTCAATAACATCACTAAGATCGACGCAGAACCTATTCCTTCCTGCGAAGATCTTATCTTGGACATGTCTACTTCTAAAATCTTTTCAAAACTAGATCTTACTAAAGGATACTGGCAGGTCCCGATGCAAGCTCAATCTATGCATCTTACTGCGTTTTCAACACCTTTAGGACTATACGAGTGGCGATTTCTTCCTTTCGGACTTCGAAATGCTCCTGCCACTTTCGTACGCTTAACTAGAGATCTGTTACATGGAGTGACGAATACTGTGACCTATATAGATGATATATGTGTCCATACTGAAGACTGGACTACACACTTACTGAAACTGAGACATGTGTTTGATAGGTTGCGACTCTTCGGTCTCACAGTCAAACCGAGCAAAGTCGAATTGGGCCTAAAAGAAATTGAATTTTTGGGTCATGTCATCTCTCAAGGTCAACTGAAGACTGACAATAGGATTATTACAAAAATTATGAATCTAACCATGCCTACTACGAAAAAGCAGGTTAGAAGTCTTTTGGGATTAGTTAATTACTATAGTAAATTTATTCCAAACCTAGCTGAAATAACTAGTGTGTTTTCGAATGTATTAAAAGCATCAGTAAAATTGGATGTGAAAGATGCATTATTAATTTCTGCATTGTCAAAATTGAAAATTCTTTTTAGTAATGTTCCCATCCTCCGCTTGCCTAACCCTGGGCTCGTTTATTATCTTAGGACAGATGCCAGCAGGATCTCCATCGCTGCAGTCCTAGGCCAATTTTATGAGGGCATCTTCCATCCGATTTGCTACGTGAGCCGTAAGATCACACCTACCGAGTCCAGATATTCGATAGCAGAACTGGAGGCCCTGAGCGTCATCTACTCAGTGAGAAAGCTCCACCGCTTTCTGGCGGGTGTGCACTTCATTATCCAGACCGACAATTCTCCCATTACGGTCATTCAGACTGGTGTGCACCGAAACGACAGGATATACAGGTGGTCTCTTATCCTTCAAAACTATACGTTCAGTATAGAGCATATTAAGGGGAAAGACAACACCCTAGCTGATACCCTTAGTAGACCATCTGGGGTAGAAATACCTGAAATCCAACAGTTAAATGTAGAGTGATGGTTGGTACATGGGTATCTGATAATATAAGATGTAAAATAGCTTACATACATATCCACATTATTGGCGTAATCATGTACCAAAACACTGAACTATCATGTGTCCGTAGACATCAGATTAAGAACTGTGCTGCTATACTTAGATACCACCGTGTGAACTAGGACAGCTCATTTCCAACTAAGCTCCATTCCGGTGTATCATATATATGAACCGCAGAAAACAGTGTCAGAACAGTGCTTAATTACAGACACGAAAAGACAGAGCTACGACACCAGCGAACTCTACACGTGCACTACCGAGAGAACATTAAGATGACTGTGTAATGTATTTCAGATACCCAGGCAAAGTGTGTAGTTATATTATGCCTATACAACCATTGTACATACATGAAGGCAACTACTAACCTGTGGAAACCGAATACTATGTATATAAACTTATTGTGATATGTAATATAATATTTTAAGATAGTGATAAATTAGATGTAGGTTAGGAACTATAACAGTTCTCATTTATTTTAATAATGTAGTTAGTACAGTAATTAACCCATTAAAATTAGATTAGAATATTAGTTTAGACATAAGAATAGTTTATTACAAGTTAAATTAAATTTATGATATGAATAGTACCATTTAGATTGTTATATTTCACTTAGTTTCATTGTAGTTAGTTTATTCCATCTTAATGAAACCATACCATCTTTCAAATATTACCATTTATTAGTATCATCATTTGACATCATAATAGATTAAAAAGAGTAGATAAGGTAACATACAGCATTTACACCAGTTAGATTAAGAACATCACTCATATAATTCCTTTGTGCATTTAAAAACATTATTTAGCATAGTATTTAGAAAAGTACATAAATTGTGGTCACATAATCCATTTAATTAAGGTACATAACTCACATCACAACAATTGCATTTAAATAGTTAGATTACATCACTTAGATTAGAAAAAATACATCACTTAGATTAGAAAAAAATAAGAAGTAATATAATCATATCATATAATTAACATAACAAATTTAATAAATTTAGGTAACACATTAAATACTTAGTTATAGAATTAGAATGGTATGTTAGAATGTAAAGTTTTCGTTAGTGAAATTGTGTTAGTGTGAATGTGTTGTCTGTAATATAGTTTAGAACTTAGATTACAGTATTTTGGGTTTCATAACAAGTGAATGTAGTCACGAATTAGTGTTATACACCTGTTTGTGGCCACATTGAACCAAATTATGACACTCAAAAAACTAACATACATACACATAGAATTTATAAATAGAGGATAGAAATTAGATTAGTAGATTTATTACATCCAAACACACAAACAAACAGAAAAACAAACATATAAATTGCATACACTATTTGTAGATCAAAGACAGATAACTATGGGGCCAGGGGACATAATAGACAACGAAGAACTAAATTAACAGTGAAATAAAGTCTTACGCGCGGTATAATTTGAAATTAACTGTTACTCTATTCGGCAACACTAACTGTAGTCTCTATGGTCAAAATGTTAATGTTATTTCCGGTTCGGGTAGCAGAGACGCCACTTAAAATTATTTTTTTTTTTAATTTCTGAAGTATTCTTCTGTATCTATGGACACAGTGGCAATGTGGAAAGAGTGTTCTCTTTGATTAATGCTCAATGGACAAAGGAAAGGAACAGACTCTTACTCGACTCTGTAAAGGGCACCTGTCAAAGACTCGACCGCATCCCCTCCGCCAGGGAGAGCGGTCAACCCTGAAGAGACCAGGAGGAGATACGGTGCCCGAGGCAAGGGCAGGGGAGATGAGGTAATGGGAGAAGGTTAGCCACTCCCTCATGAGACACGCAGGCGGTGTTCAGAGAGTTAGCACTCTAATCACGATAGTACCACACCTCGTGAAGCCATAGCACAGTTGAGTAGACACTCAACAGGCCACGTTTGCCAGCAGAGTGCGATGTGAGGTAACACGCACGAAGGTGAAGGTCACCCTGCGTGGTGTGTAACGACGGGAGAGAGGTTAGGCAGACGGGAGACTGGACTTGGGGCGTTCACATCGTTTGGAATAGCGTTAGGAGTTTTGTGTTCACTAATAGATAGAACTAGCATAGGGTTAACCGTTTGTGTTAGATAATTCTGTGGCTGTATATTGTGTATTGCATTAGCGACTGTTTACCGCTTGTAAGCGAGCCAACGGCAATAAAATGGACTATGCCTTTTGCCTCCCACACGACTTGCAAGTTGTCTTGTATGGGTGTGTGAGAAGTACCCGATGATGCCTGTCAGTTGAGTTGTTGACAGCACCATTCTCACAAAGTACAATTTGAAGAATCTTACATGTGAACAGTTTTATGCATATGTGATTGCTAACGAGGATCTTCTACGAAAAGTTGGCTCCTCCGAGAAATATGTTGCGTAATTAATAAAGAATATAAGGTAATAATTTTTAATCGGCTGTTTAAATAATGTATTTTAGCATTTTGAAAAGGGTCTCCATTGAATTTATATTTATTTTTTAACATGATTGTTTCTTTGTCGATTCACTAACGTAAGATACACTTATTGGCAGCTATTGTAATAAAATTGTACTGATTGTGGGTTTAATCTGGAACGATTTAAATGAAACATTCAATATGTCATCCGTTGTCCTCCTTTTTGTCTTATTATGTCATCCTTTGTCCTCCTTTTTGTCTTATTATATCCTCCTTTTGGAGCCCACGTATCTGGCAATCCTAGTCATTTTTGAATTGCTCTGTACCTGTACTATGTACAAATGGAGTGAAGCAAGGATGTGTCCTGGCACCGACACTGTTCAGCCTCATGTTTTCAGCCATGTTGATGAATGCCTTCGAGAACGACGACATTGGAATAGACATCAACTACCATATGGATGGAAAGTTATTCAATCTCAGAAGGCTGAAAGCTAAAACCAAAGCTAACAGCTACACCGTCAGAGAGCTCCTGTTTGCTGATGATTGCGCTCTATACGCCAACTCAGAGGCGGACATGCAACATAATGTTTCAGCTTTCTCACATGCCTGTGCCAACTTTGGGCTCAATATCAACTTGGAGAAGACTGTAGTTATGTACCAGCCAGCTCCAGGGAATAATCATACTGTGCCGAATATCAAAGTGAATGGTTATAGTCTAAGTGTTGTGGACAAATTCACCTATCTTGATAGCACTGTGTCACAAGCTGCCACAATTGATGATGAAGTGAATGCAAGAATCTCCAAGGCCAGTGCAGCCTTTGGCAGATTGTACAAGAATGTATGGGACAGAACTGGAATACGCCTGCAAACAAAGCTAAAAGTCTACAAAGCAGTTGTATTATCCACACTGCTATATGCTTGTGAAACCTGGACTGTTTATCAGCGACACGCTAGGAAATTAAACCACTTCCACACAGTCTGCCTTAGGAAGTTACTGAAGATTAAATGGCAAGACAAGATCCCAGACACTGAAGTCCTAGAAAGAGCGTCCATGCCCAGTATCCACACTCTACTAATTAAGAATCAGATTCGCTGGGCTGGTCACTTGACTCGCATGCCAGATCACAGGCTCCCTAAACGAATTTTTTACGGCGAGTTGCGTTGTGGTAAAAGCTCCCAAGGCGGCCAGAGGAAACGCTTTAAAGACACTGAAAATCTCACTGAATGCTTTTGGAATTAATCATGACACCTGAGAGACTGCAGCCAGAGACCGAAATTCGTGGCGTGCAACATTACGCAAGGGTGCAGTCACTTGTGAGGCAACCAGGACTGCAAGAGCTGTGAAGAAAAGACAGAATAGAAAAACCACTGCAGAAAATCCTCCTCCAGAAACGTCAAGCATTCTTTGTCCACATTGTCAAAGAACATTTCGAGACAAAATAGGCCTTATCAGCCATCCTAGAACTCACGTCTCCATACTTTCAACCCCACTGGATGAAATGAATAGTCATCATCATTCTTGATGGACAAACAAACAGCACCTGTACACAACACAGCACCTGTACTATAGCCTGTTTACTTTTGTCTGCCCCAATATAAACTTCCATATCTCAGTAACCAACTGTGGGAAAATGATGAGATTTAGCAAATAACCTTATCATTATGTCCACCCAACAACCCCCCCCCCCCCCCCCCCCCCCAAAAAAAAAAATAAAAAAAAAAAAAAAAAAAATTTGCTCTGGAGATTGTACAGCAGATTTCAAAGTGTGTTTATATGCGGTATATAATTTACGGGTCAGAGATGAAGTGCATATTATTAAATGTATTACGTCTTCACACAGAAATTGACTGGTTAATTTTCTCGTGGGACATAGGATTGGCCTTATGAAAAGAGCCTCGCGTAGTGGAACGGGGCATTACTGTAAAACAAGTTTGTTAGCGATAAATCACTAGTTTTTCACCAAAACATCAAAGAAATGTCGCCGCTTTCCATAACTTAAGTTGCTTTTGGGCCTATCAAAGACATATTCCTTGGGTGGAGGTAAATATAAGACGGCAGGAAAAATTTCATAACGATGCAACAGACAGTTTTCAAAATAATTGATCGTGGATGAAGGATTTCATTTCTGGACAGACTATAGTAAAACGCTCATTATATGTCCCATGTGAACTCGCGAAGGAAAACAGTAACTCTGACAAGACCAAATTACCAGAGCATCGACAGCAGGCCGTTCTTTACATGAATATACAGTTCATTGTCGAAGTAGACAGCTGTTTGACAAATACACAAGAAGTGGGCACACGCATAATCGAATAAGGCGGCCGCTCAGTGTCCAGGCAAGCTAGCCGACACTCATTATCTGAAGTTGCATGTAACCACGCAGTCATCGATTAAAAAAACAAACATTCCGAATGAAACTCATAGCCTATAGTGTCGCACCAAACACTTAACTCGGTAGCTCGGCGACTAAATTCTCACTGTTATCAAACAGACACCGAAGTAAATTTTACTAGTTTTATTTTTAACCCGCGTAAATTTTACCGCAAGAAAACCCACAAACCAAGTATCTCCGACAGAAGAAGACCAGATCCATGCGTTGGGCTCTCACACAGTTAAAGCTGTCCTGCAAGAAGGAGCTGAGGAAACAGCGCCTTTATCTTCTCTTCTCTTTTTCTCATCATGTTCCTCTTGTACCTTGCGGTGCCGAGGTAAAGTATAAACAGCGGGAGAGTGCCCGCTTGAATAGTTTGACTTGTAAGTGAGATGTTTAGTGCTTGCATGTATTATTATGTACTGTAGTGATATTGTTCATGCCGTAATGATTGCGATGGATTGTCATTGTGCGATGTTTGTGCGATAATAAATGCAGCGCGTAAATAAAGCTTGTGAAAAATACTTTCGGATATTCACTTCGTGTGATTTGATAGTTTGATATTGCTTCACACTTGCCAGAAAACGAGCTATTTATCTTGCTCTACGCAAGACTCTGACACTTCTTCTGTGTTCTTCCGGTCTCTGTTTGGCTGGTTTCTTTACATATGCTGTCTATATCGATTATATGAACAAGAGAGAGGAAGGTAAACAACATTGTCGTACTCCGCATCTTGTGGTGAAGGGTGAATGTCCTCGTTTGTTCGCACTATTCATTCACACCATTACCCTCTGAGGAAATATGCTGTCAAGGAATAAATATTGTCGTTAAAATGTTCCAACCTGCGGAACATGCACTAGTAAACCGGTCTGGGGACAATTAGTTCTCCCAGATGTTAACGCCCCGCCTATCTGTCAGTCGTGTTGGCCGGAACGTCAGAGATTAGGGATGTCTTGATTTAGTATGACAGTTTCCTGCTGGTTGCGTATCCTCGTCGTTCCAGAAGCCCTGGAAATCGTGCCAGAAGTCTTACCATTAATTTTAGCGTGTCTGTTACTGTGCAAGAAATGTTGCTATGTAAGAGATATAAATGTACAAGAGACAATAAATTACATTGCTAAATGTAACAAAATTACAGTAAATCGTGTTAATGTGGGGCAAGAGCAGACATTCCAATTTCTAGACACATGGATAACATCAGATGGAAGATGTATTACGGAGATAAAAAAACAGAAAATGACTAGCAAAAACTGAATTTTATACAATGAAGGACATAATATGCAACTCATCCTGGTCATTGGAGGTTAGACAAAGAATACTTGCATGTTACATAGAACAAGTTGTAACCTACGGTTGCGTTTTCTGGACAATTAGTAAACACACAACAGATCCATAGGAGCTTCGGAGATGTTGTTTTATAGAAGCACTCTGAAAATTCCTTTTTCCAAAATGAGGAATAGTAGAGACTAAGGCTCAGAGACAACATATCACAAATATCAGAAAGACAGTCATCATTTTTGACCACATTAGGTGAAGGCAAAAGCTGGAAAATTTTGTTACAACTGGACAGATTTGTGGAAAGAGATAGAAGAAGACAACGAGAGGACATTCTTGACAGTCTGGTGTCAGCGCATGGAAGATTGTCAGCACACGGAAAAGTGTCAGAACACGGAAGAGTATCAGAGTACGGAAGAGTGCCAGAGCACAGAAGACTGTTAGCACATGGATGAGTGTCAGAGCACGGAAGAGTGTCAGCGCACAGAAGACTGTTAGCACACGGAAGAGTGTCAGAGTACGGAAGAGTGTCAGAGCACGGAAGAGTGTCAGAGCACGGAAGAGTGTCAGCACACGGAAGAGTGTCAGAGCACGGAAGACTGTTAGCACATGGATGAGTGTCAGAGCACGGAAGAGTGTCAGCGCACAGAAGACTGTTAGCACACGGAAGAGTGTCAGAGCACGGAAGAGTGTCAGAGCACGGAAGAGTGTCAGCACACGGAAGAGTGCCAGAGCACAGAAGACTGTTAGCACACGGAAGAGTGTCAGCACACGGAAGAGTGCCAGAGCACGGAAGAGTGCCAGAGCACAGAAGACTGTTAGCACACGGAAGAGTGTCAGCACACTGAAGAGTTTCAGCTCACGGAAGAGTGTCAGAGCACGGAAGAGTGTCAGAGCACGGAAGAGTGTCAGCGAACACTATAACGATCGGTCGTGTTTGGTAAAACGTTGCTAGATCTTTATCCACAGCTGTGGCCGTGATTGGCCGGCGTGTTGTTGTACCGGTCATAACATCTAGGTGCCAAATGGCTTAACCACGTGTCAGGTGAGGTTCCGAGTCCTGCACTCGAAATTCACTACGCTATGGGAAGCCTGGCAACTCTGCACATGTGACGTATTTCTCTGTTTATTAATATATACTCTGGGGTGTTCTTTGCTTTCTTTCTTCGAGTCGTTTTGCTCAAAATTGCATCGGTTATCCATATTTGATGTTTCTTATTTATCTTCACTGGCAAGGTGGTATTCGCAATCTGCATGCTAGTTTTTACACATTCCAACTTTTTATTAATTTTATCTTCAGTATGTGTACGTCTATATTGTTCTATGCTTTCACAGATTAGCCCGTTATATTTTTGTTTTACTTCAATCAGGTATAGTTGATTTGTGTCTGGTTGTTTCAATGCTGATATATATATATATATATATATATATATATATATATATATATATATATACTAGCTGACCCGGCCCGGCTTCGCACTGTCCCGGGAGGGGATCTATCTATCTATCAGTCTGTCTGTCTGTCTGTCTGTCTGCTTGTTTGTCTGTCTGTCTGTCTGGCTGACCCGGCCCGGCTTCACCCAGTCCCTGGTGGGGAGCATCTCATTTAATTCATATACGTAGTCATATAAGCTCCCGTTCCCGACTATATGTCTGTCTGTCTGTCTGTCTGTCTGTCTGACCCGGCCCGGCTTCACCCAGTCCCTGGTGGGGAGCATCTCATTTAATTCATATACGTAGTCATATAAGCTCCCGTTCCCGACTATCTGTCTGTCTGTCTGTCTGTCTGTCTGTCTGTCTGTCTATCTGTCTGTCTGTCTGACCCGGCCCGGCTTCACCCAGTCCCTGGTGGGGAGCATCTCATTTAATTCATATACGTAGTCATATAAGCTCCCGTTCCCGACTATCTGTCTGTCTGTCTGTCTATCTGTCTGTCTGTCTGTCTGAGCCGGCCCGGATTCACCCAGTCCCTGGTGGGGAGCATCTCATTTAATTCATATAAGTAGTTAAAGTAGTCATATAAGCTCCCGTTCCCGACTATCTGTCTGTCTGTCTGTCTATCTATCTGACCCGGCGTGGCTTCGCCCAGCTCCTGGCGGGGAGCGTCTCATTAAATTCACACAGTAACTTAAAAGAATGTCCTTCCACACACCATCCATTATTTTTAATGAAAACTGTTTTTAATCACCTACATGACTGTAGATAACTTCTTTAAGCATAAAAAGATGAGTTACAATGTTATGCATTATGCATTATTTTTATGAAAACTTTGAAAATGCCTTAAAGATTATATCATTATTTATTATAACTCATATGCCTGTAAATAACTATAGACAAAGAGTTTATAAATCTTTGAAAACGGTGCAACATTATGACTATAAAGTATATAGAAATGTTATTAAAAGTTATGCTCCTTGAAATAACTTTTCTAGAGTTAAGTCCCCTTGCTATATAGAAACTATAATGAAAAATGAACAATTAAATTTTAGTAAGTAAGTAGCCGATTTTACACTAAAAAACTATGACTCTCCTTGAATATCAAGAAAACAGTAACAATGGTGATATTAAAGAAAATGGGGACACCAAAATGTGACATAGAAATAGAAGCGGAAATTCTCAACCAAGTGGATAATTTTAAATGCCTAGGGGCACTTATAACATCAGATGGATGATGTACAACAAAGATTAAGAGCAGAATATGGCAGGCAAAAGCCGCATGTCAGAAAATGAAGAGCATCTTATGCAATAAGTCGCTATCAATGAATGTAAGAAAGAGAGTGCTAAAATGCTCTATAGAACCAGTTTTGCTGTATGGCAGTGAATCTTGGAATGTAAATGAACAAATTAGGAAGAACTTAGAAGCAACAGAGATGTGGTTTTTAAGACGAATGTTACGAATTCCCTGGACTGCCAGAGTAACTAACCACGATTGCCTGAAAGAGGTTAGTGAAACTAGAACACTATATACAACAATACGAAAGAGACAAACAGCTTTCTTTGATCATGTGATGAGAAGAGAGGCATTGGAGAACATCGTGACAACCGGAAAGATCGAGGGGAAGAGAGGCAGAGGTAGACCAAGAGAAGTGATGCTGGATGGATTGAGACGGTGGCATGGAGGAATACCATCAGCAGAGTTGATCCAGAACACCATAGACCGAGATCTGTGGAGAACCATGAACGCCTACGCCAGCCGGCACGGCACTTGATATCGTTGATGTTGTTGAACCTTTGCGTTCATGTCTCATATGAAAATTAGGACCTCTGATGATTTTACAACTTTCATTGTTTGTTGTAGGTCTTCATAATATTAATCTAGCTGTTCGTCACTATAGTCAGTCGTTGGAGCATACGTCAGAGGGATTATTATATCTATATAGATTCATCTGCCTTGTTCACCGTCCCAGTCTTTTGTATACTGGGGATGGACATTCCCTTAGTAGGATATTACCCCTACTTCACTCATGTAGTTTAGCCAGTCAGCCAAGATTGTTGCCCGTGGTATGGCCACCGCCTTACACAAGCGGTATTCGTGGAGCCATACGTGAGCTAGGTAAAGAAATGGGAACCAAATAGGATCCTGCTCTATCCCTTGGGATATGGCTGCCACTCACCGTGAGGTACTATCCCCCTCTCATTACCCTAAACCACATATACACCACCCTATACTCAAGCAATAACAATAACACAACATAAGAGAAAGTTTAGGATCATAATCGCAAGCAGCCGTCACTTAGCAACCAGATCTGCGAGCTTTGTGAACGAACCAGACGCTCAGCCGCGAACATAAACACCCGGCGGTTGACAAGTGTAGACAGGCAGTAAACATTGACACATCAAACATTGACATAGACCAATGGGCACAATAAATGTCCATGTTTACGTCGCCACGGTTATCTGTCAGAACGTGTCTGATATACTACTGGGATTCCAGAACTATGCGGCGCTTCTCAAACTGTGCGGCACTTCGACTTCAGTGCGGTCCAAATAATGCCACATTTGATATCAATGCCGCCCCACTCTACTGCCATGCCCCTGTGCAGTCCTGCGCCCCACGTGTGTATGACGCTGCACATTAATATTCCTCGATTCACTACTGTGGCTAAACTTGAGTGCCGCGCCCCACACCAGTACCACTCCCCACATCCCACACCAGACACCAGTCTTTGAAATCCGCACCGATGAAGATTCGAACATGGCCTCCGGACCGGCAACCGAGGGTCTAACCACTGTGCTTGGGTGGTTCCCAGCAATGTAGTTCTTGCTCATATTTGTATAGATCAGTTGGGTAGGAGAAGAAAAAGAGGAAGAGAAAGAAGAAAATGATGATTATGATGATGATGATGATGATAGTGGTGACGGAGATGTTGATAATGATGGTGGTGATGATGATGGTGGTGATAATCGTGGTGATGGTGATGATGATGACAAAGAAGATGATGATGATGGTGATGATGACAAAGATGATGATGATGATGATGATGATGATGATGATGATGATGATGACAAAGAAGAAGATGATGATGGTGATGATGATGATGATGGTGATGATGATATGATGATGATGATGATGATGATGACAAAGAAGAAGATGATGATGATGGTGATGATGATGATGGTGATAATGATGCTGATGATAATGATGGTGATGATGGTGATGATGATGGTGATGATGATGATGATGATGACAAAGAAGAAGATGATGATGATGATAATGATGATGATCATGATGGTGGTGATGATGATGATGATAGTGGTGATGATGATGATGATTATCGTGGTGATGATGATGATGATGACAAAGATGATGATGATGATGATGATGATGATGATGATGATGATGATGATCGTGGTGATGATGATCATGGTGGTATTGATGATGATGATGATGATGATGATGACGATCATGAAGAAGAAGAATGCTTCGACTATCAAATTAAATATTGCATGCCCTTTGCATGAAGTTCCGATCAACCTCAGGTTGAATTTCTAGTCAGAGTTTACTTTCAGTAGTTTGCCACTGCTTTTTCAACATTAAGCAAACGTATAAGTCTAAACTAATACCGGTGAAGAGATTGACATCTCCTACTTGGCCATCAGCGCAATGGAAGTTTACGATCAAGCGCTCATATCCTATCGACCACCTCGACTTCTGCTTCCACTACCAGACGGCGTTAAATCGACTAGTCAATGTATGCGCGCTTGCTAGTAATGTGTACTTCAGCTACTTTCCCAAAGCATCTCCTTCACAGAACTTCCAGCTATTGCCAAAGAAGCAGCAGTAGATTAGCGGCCAGACTACAACCTTCACAACGATCTTAAGTGATGATTCTCACGTGGTGTCAGATGCCGAGTTGTTGGTCCTGCTTCTGTCATTATTACGTCGCGTTGCGTTACATCAGAAATGCGATAGCCTGGTTCTGACAAACGCCGAAAAGCCATAATGAAGTTGACGAGGAATGATATCCGACGTTTCTCGATGTGGGATTAATCTCTGTCGCGGATTCTTCTCCAGCTGTCTCTGGTAGCATAAAGGAGAATAAATGAAACTCTTCGCCATATTATATTACTCCGCGCAGTGATTTTCAAGCTATGAATGCCAAAGACCACCATGGTGATCAAGTTCAAAGGGAAATGAGAAACATCTAATGGCAGTGTAAATGTGGTTTCTGAAGAAAACGCATAGAATACCAAGGATGGACAGAAAAACCAATGAGCAAGTCATACAAATAACAAAGGAAAATATAAAATTGATTAGAGAAATTAGATGTAACCAGTCAATTCGTTTTGGATCGTTATCAGGAGAAATAATGTAGAAAACCTGATGAGAACAGACAACATTGGTGGGAAAAGCGGAAAGAGGAAGCTGGGCCACATGACAAAACTGCATGAAGAACACACACTTGATCCGTGACTCGGGTGATCGTGTGAGATGAGCACCCTTGCTTATTGGGACGGCACATGATAATGCTGATACCTACTGGCCTGGGCGATCACGGCCAAATAAAGGGCACCTTTCCGTGCCATAAGTCACAATGTATATATGGTTCCGATCCGATCCTATTTGTAGAAAAAAAAGCTGTCCACCTCGTTCAACCTGCTGCAGTAGTGTTGGTTATAATTGTGATGGTTCAGTGTGCGGGTTTAGTTTCTCTCGTCTTCTGTGTCAGTGTTAGCTGACTTTTTGATGTCATAGCGTTTATGTCTGTGACGTCAGTTAGGGGTTTGGCCGGCTGGTTCTCCTTTGTGTCCGTTTCTATTGTCCGTTCCTTCTCAGTTTGTTAGTTAGTTAGTTAGTTAGTTAGTTAGTTAGTTAGTTAATTAGTCGCGGTTCCAACTTCACAGCAACGGGTCGTCCCCATTATGCTCCGTTCCTGTACCAGTGAATATCACACTAAATGCTCCTCATTGCACAATGTGAAAAGTGGAACAGACAGGAGACTCGGCAAGCCAACATCCAGCACAGGTACACTGTGCATAATGCCGCCGCCAGAATGCCAACACAAAAGTCCTCCACGAAAAATACAGTTCATTGTCGATGGATCGGCAGTCACCAGAAAAACTTTATTGATAGAGGTTTTATCCCACATGGCTCGGTCTCTTTCCGCAGGGCGATCCGCCGAAAGCGCCGCACAAAGAACGAACTCCGTAGCTCCAGCGACCTTCTTCTCAGCGTTGGCTCCTGGTTCTTCTGTGTTGGGTGTTTATAGTCCTTAGAAGGAATATATGGTGCTGGATCTATATGTTTATAGATCATAGTCACACAGTCAGTGTTGTGGTCAGTGTCACGTCTGCCGCCCGTACGCCCCAAAACATTCCCCGACATCCATCTTAGGCTGGGTCCAGCTGGGAGCCAAGATCCATGTGTACAACCCGCCCCATGGAGCTCCTGTCCGGCAGGCGAGCGTGTAGTCACCAGGCTGCCGCCACATCCAATGTGCTCGCCTGTGATGATTGAATCACCAAAACACGGGAGTAGAATCAATAAGCTCTAATAGAACACAATCACATGTAACCACATGAACGTTTCGGCCAAAGCCTTCATCAGAACACAAATAACACACACAACCGATACAACTACATGACAACATCTACGAGGATTTTATGTAATCTACATGAATGTATGTAATACATAATCACTATTTAGTTTTCGATGCGAGAAGATTTTCGTATCGTGATATATAACTTTGGCCTTTCCTAATCTCCTTCTACACCGATGGGTCAGCGGTGAGAAACAGACCTAGTGGCTGGGGCTTTATTGCAAAGGCTAATCTATAAGGGCGAGTCTTGAAAAAGGAGAGCCTGGCATATGAGACTACGACCAGCATGAGAATGGAGGTGGAGGCAGTAACAGCGGCATTCCGGTGGCTAGAGGAGACTACTGCAACACATGTTGTGTTCATTACGGATTCAAAGAGTATGCTTAGTAAGGTGGATAAAAGAATGTTTCGTGTGGAATGGCTCTCGTCGCTTCAGAGGTCATAGATTGTGAGAATTGTATGGATATTTTGCCCTGGCCATGCGGGTGTACGGTGGAATGAACAGGCTGATAGGCTAACAGGGAATGCACCTCTTGGTGGTATCTTGCCTATGGACAAGGGGGAGGTGGTCGTGCGCTTGTGGGACCAGGTGGAGAAGGCGGAGGAACAGATTGAGAACCCATATGTGGAAAGAATGAGATTGCGGGGGATCGGCAGGGGTTCTGGAAGAATCTCAAAACTGAGAAGGAAGACCAGGAGAACATTTAATCAGATAGCGGTGGGAACGATTAGTAGTATGACTCTTCGCTGGCTGTTGAACTAGGGGACTGAGCACGTATGGGAATGTCCTGAGTGCAGTGATGTCGGTTCTTGACTCAACTCAACTCGACACAACTCAACTAACTTCCTTCTTCTCCCTGCCCGTCACGTGATGTCATATGGTATAAAATGTCCAAGTTAGGATACTGCCTGGTTCGAGAAATCTCCGTGTCGAACTGGTCAAGACGCCTGCCTCACAGAACCAAATTACAGCGTGAAGCGAATGACGGAGCCCAGAGGCGAACCCACGGTTCGCCTCTGGGCTCCATCATTCGCTTCACGACTGAAATTTTCTCGGAGAAACATAGGGGGGGGGGGTCGTCGCAGGAGTGCTGAATTCGTGCTTTGTGCAATGCCTTCGGCAGTTCTGAAGAGACCGAACTATTTGGGGTAAACTCGGTGCAGTGAAGTTCGTACTCTGGCATATAAACCGCTGTACGTTTAGTTTAGTTTAGTCAACGAATCAACATCACGGCACACGGGTGTAACCCATAAGTACTCCGTTCTACTCCTAACTCAAACCTGAGTCAGGAGAATCTCAACTCAGTGCACGAACTCCGTAGCACCGGCGAGGATCCTGAAATACTTTGGGTACATTTTTAACTCAAAATTTTGCCCGGGCAGCACCGTTAGGCTACGTCGTTAAGGAGCTGAGTGGTCTCAAGGTATGGTGTCCGCCTCGAGTGCTGGAGGTCCCGGTTCAAGCCCCGGTGAGGGCCGGAATTTATTCACGCGGACTTCTAGTAACAAAAATGTCCCCTGGCCTCAGGGTAGTGAGATCGGACGCCCGTGTGTATTGTTGCGCACGTAAAAAATTCCTTGGCAGTTGGAAACCGCTGTATGTTGACTTGTTCAAGTCCCTTCCCAATCACTGTCTATGTTCAGTCCTCTGACTAGCAAAGGAATGCGACATTTGGTGCGGCGGCAGAGAATGTCCACAGCACAACAGCTGCTGTCTGACCTATTATCTATGCGTGGAGTTTTGGAGCAGGATTTCTCTCTATAAATTTTAATTTATCTGTAACAGTTCGCAAAATATTGGTAGCGGATAAATCAACGGACCTACAATAATTGTTGGACACTGTAGTAACAGAGAGTGCAAGGAAAGGACTCTCCTTGAATATTTAAAAAAAAAACAAAAAACAGTAGCAATAGTGATATCAAAGAAAATGGTAACACCGAAATCTGGCATAGAAATAGAAGGGAAAATTCTTAACCAAGTGGATAATTTTAGATACCTAAGACCTCCCCCGATGTGTCTCCACCTTGACGTGGTGGGGGAGCTTGCGTGTCCCATAGACCCCATTTGCTTGCCGTTGGGTGAAAAATTACATATCGGACAGCTTATGGGATAGGGACCAGACTAAGAGAGACACAACCTGCTGCTCTGCAGGCATAGACTGAGGATAGCAGTCAAAATTTAAATGAGGTGCACAAAGGCAGAATTTCTTGGTCCGGACAAAACTCTTAAGGCTCCCTGTCGAGGGCTGTGGTTGAACGCCTCTAAGCCACAAACCCTCGGATCTTAGAGCCAGGCTGATACCCGTCTACCGGAAAATAGAAACATGATACTGAGCAAGCTACATGCTCAGGTCTGATACATGTACGAAGGCTCCCAGCTGGGGGATATGAGAGTTTCCCGGATGAAGGGGCCTGGCCGTTTCCCGTTCACTGCTGCACGAAGGTATGGTGCTGAGCCGGCAGCACATGTAGCCTACCACGTGAGCGAGTACAAAAAAGTCAGAAAAGTGCCCCAGTCGAAGGGTTACGGAAACTGTCTGTATCTAACTCATAGAGAGTGTAGACAAAAGTGGAATAATGTCTCATCAACGCGAAATGGAACGCACGGCGAGCGAACCTATTGCGTGGTCTGAAGTCACAAGTAAAAGCTTACCGAGTGGATGTCACTCGTAGTCTGACCGCTCCTGGTGTGTGATTGAGCGATCGGTGGCAAGTGGGATGCCCAACACATGGAAGTGAGGAACTAAAGCAGCCATGAGCAGGACGTGGAAACTCCTTGGGTGAGCCCAGTCTCAGAGCAATATGTGCCGGCTCTGCAATTATGGAAGCCTCCTTGGACAGCGAGATAATGCCCATGGTCTGCCCCTGCCTTCCCTTGAGGGCAGACCACGATATCGTTGATCGTTCTATCTTGACCAGCTGAGATGTGGGTGACATTACAACAGTCTAACGTGTCTCGAAACCAGAGGAAGGCTAACCTCACTAAAAAATGCCCGCCGGAAGTCGGAAGTGTCGGCCTACGGGTGGCAAACTAAAAATTGACACTACGCAATTACGTCCGAGTGAAATGTCTCGCCCGATAATCTCTCGTGCTAGGAACAGCTCTGACTACCTAGTTTCCGAATGCCGCTCTTGTTCGGAACAGCTCTGACTAGGTAGTTTTCCGAATGTCCGCCGTGCCTGGAACAGCTCTGATGGGTACAGGGACAAGCACATGTCCGAAAACTCGCTTAGTGGAAACCAACCGCAGAGCTGACTGGTTTGTGCAGGAACGGCCCAGGGCGAGCGAAATGCCCAATATATTGAAGTGAGGAATTAAAACAGCCATGAGCAGGACGTGACGATTCCCTCGGTAAACCCAGCACCAGAGCGTTATGTGCCGGCTCTGCAATTATGGAAGCCACCCAGGATGGCGGAAAATGCTATGGACTGTCCCTGCCTTCACTTGAGGGATGACCGTGTAGTCTTCGACTGTTCCAACTAGACCAGCTGAGATGTGGACGGTACCACAAAAGTGAGAGTCTCCCAGGATTGCTAACCTGGTCAATAATGCACGCTAAAAGTCGGATGTGTTGGCCTGAGGGTTTCGACCCGAGGGTGCCTAACCAGACACACCGAAATCACATCTGAAAAAATCACTCCGGATGAACGCAAAGAAGAAGATACCTAAGACCATTTATAACATCAGATGGAAGATGTACAACAGAGATTAAGAGCAGAAGAGGGCGAGTAAAAGCCGCATTTCAGAAAATGAAGCGTATCTTATGAAATAAGTCACTATCACTGAATGTAAGAAAGAGAGTGTTGAAACACTATGTAGAACCAGTTTTGCTGTATGGTAGTGAATCTAGGAATGTGAATGGACAAATTAAGAAGAAATTAAAAGCAACAGAGATGTGGTTCCTGAGACAAATGTTGCGAATTCCTTGGACTGCCAGAGTAACTAACGACGACTGCCTGAAACAGGCTAATGAAACTAGAACATTATATACAACAATAAGAAAGAGACAAACATCTTTCTTCGGTTATGTGATGAGAAGAGAGGCATTGGAGAACATCGTGACAACTGGAAAGATCGAGGGGAAGAGAGGCAGAGGCAGACCAAGAGAAATGATGCTGGATGGATTGAGTTGGTGGCATAGAGGAATATCAGCAGCAGAGTTGATCCAGAAAACCAAAGACCGAGATCTGTGGAGAGCCATGAACGCCTACGCCAGCTGGCAGGGCACTTGATGATGATGATCATTTCGCAAAACGACAGATAATAAATAGCTTATTCACACCAGCCTTATGCTGCCAATGTCAAACATTGACATTATCCAAATCACACTTCATGACAGTCTTGCAAAATGTATGTCTGTCCTAAGCCAGATGTTCTGTCTCTGTCTTTGTCATAAGCCAGATGTCCTGTCTCTGTTGCTGTCATTAGCCAGATGTCCTGTCTCTGTTGCTGTCATAAACCAGATGTCCTGTCTCTGTATCTGTCATAAGTCAGATGTCCTGTCTCTGTTGCTGTCATAAGCCAGATGTCCTGTCTCTGTTGCTGTCATAAGCCAGATGTCCTGTCTCTATTGCTGTTATAAGCCAGATGTCCTGTCTCTGTCATAAGCCAGATGTCCTGTCTCTGTTGCTGTCATAAGCTAGACGCCCTGTTTCTGTTGCTGTTATAAGCCAGATGTCCCACTCTGTTGCTGTCATAAGCCATATGTCCTTTCCCTGTTGCTGTTATAAGCTAGATGTTCCCCTTCTGTTGCTGTCATAAGCCATATATCCCCTCTCTGTTGTTGTCATAAGCCATATGTCCTGTCTCTGTTGCTGTTATAAGCCAGATGTCCTGTTTCTGTTGCTGTCATAAGCCATATGACCTGTCTCTATTGCTGACATAAGCCAGATGTTCCCCTCCCCCTCTCGTTGCTGTCATTTCCTTCTACTGCTACATATTGCATAGCAGGCTGAAATACGACATGTCAAATAGACTAAAGATAGAAGATAATACCACCAGGTTAATAGTCTAAAGATAGGAGATAATATCACATGTTTCCGGGACGGCTAACCCGGCAAAATACGCCCGCTAAAGTAGGATGTGTCGGCCAAAGGGCGCATAACTGGACACACCTCAATTACGTCTGGAAAAAAAAACACACACTCTGGATGAACGCAGAAGAAGAAGATATCACATGTTTAATAGACTGAAGATAAGAGATAACAACACATGGGGACGTAAATTACAAGTACCTCTGAAGTCGAAGTGGGTTCGCTTGATGGCGAGGGACACTGGTAATAGGGAAAGCTAATCCACACACAAAATTCAGTCCAGTACTACTGGAAGTAGTCTGTATGGACTATGCTTGAGTTCAAAGCGAGCGAGCGAAAGAAAAAATAAATACCACAAGTTTAATAGACTAAAGATAGGGGATAATATCACATGTTTAATACACTACAGATATGAGATAATATCACATGTTTAATACACTACAGATATGAGATATCACATGTGTAATACACTGAAGATGGGAGATAATACCACATGTTTAATACACTGAAGATGGGAGATAATACCACATGTTTAATACACTAAAGATGGGAGATAATACCACATGTTTAATACACTACAGATATGAGATATCACATGTGTAATACACTGAAGATGGGAGATAATACCACATGTTTAATACACTGAAGATGGGAGATAATACCACATGTTTAATACACTAAAGATGGGAGATAATACCACATGTTTAATACACTACAGATATGAGATATCACATGTGTAATACACTGAAGATGGGAGATAATACCACATGTTTAATACACTGAAGATGGGAGATAATACCACATGTTTAATACACTAAAGATATGAGATATCACATGTGTAATACACTGAAGATGGGAGATAATACCACATGTGTAATACACTAAAGATGGGAGATAATACCACATGTTTAATACACTAAAGATGGGAGATAATACCACATGTTTAATACACTAAAGATGGGAGATAATACCACATGTGTAATACACTAAAGATGGGAGATAATACCACATGTTTAATACACTACAGATATGAGATATCACATGTGTAATACACTGAAGATGGGAGATAATACCACATGTTTAACACACTAAAGATAGGAGATAATACGACATTTTTAATACACTAAGATAGGAGAACATGCAGCAGATACAATATGAGTATAAACACAGCCAAAACCGAAGTAATGCAATCTAGCAGATCTTCGGGCCCACTAAGTATACAGATAAATAACACACCTCTGAAACAAGTTACAGAATTCAAATATCTTGGAAGTATGATCACAGAAGATGGCAGATTGGACAGAGAAATCGAAATCAGATGTCAAAAAGCTAGTGCAGTTACATATCAACTATCACCCATACTGAAATATCCAAATATACACATGTCCACAAAACGACAGATAATAAACCGCATATTCACACCAACCCCATGCTACCAATCTCAAACATGGACTTTATCCAAATCACACTTTCGCAAAATCAACACCTGCGAGATGAGATGCCTGAGGAGAGCTGCCAACTTAACAATCCTAGACCGAGTAAGAAATGCTGTTATCAGACAGACAGTGGGATCAACACCTTGTGCCACATTTATTGAAAGACAGAAGATCAAGTGGTTTGGCCATGTCGTTAGAATTCAATACCATCACTGGCCTTACGTCTAAGATCATCTGCGACGAGACTAAGAGAACGTCCAAGAAGAAAATGGATTGACGACATCAGAGACATTGTACAACCACACGAAATGACACGATCCAGTGCCGCCCACAGGGCGCTGAAACGCAAATTATTCCTCCTCACGACGCTTGACGGCAGAAGTGGAAGATGATGATGATGATGACGATGACTCGCTCCATTCAAGGACAAACTCTATGGGGATCTAACAAAGCTTAAGTTGACCGCTGCTGTCTTTGGATATATTCTATTGACATCTGAAGTCGAACGACGAAAAGGAAGAAGGAGAAGAAGATTAAGACGAATAATAGTAATAAAAAGGAGGAGGAGGAAAACAGGAATAATAATATTAATAATAATAATAATAACAATAATAATATAAAGGAGGAGAAGAGGAAGGAGAAGACGAAGAATAAGAAGAAGGAAAAGAAGAAGGCTCTCAGCCAAAAACCACATTTTAACTGCCGTTAGAAGTCCCTCGTTATGTCTGCGTATTCCGCGGAGGCCCATCTCTGAGAACATCGCCGTTCTTACGTCTGTGGAACGTGTAAGGAGAACGCCGCTTGCCGTCGGCCAGGCCCGGGAAGAGATCGTGCTGCCGAAGGATTTATCTCTTAAGGATAAGAACGAAAGTGATAATACGAGACCGGAATCTGGGACATGCCTGATAAAATCTGCCAGAACATCGCTCGTCTGCTCGCAGACGCGTCAATCACCACTGTCAGGTTAAAGTGATGTCTACTCACCTCTTTCAGACAGAATCACCTGAGCGGCCGTAAGCGATAATGAAAATAAGTAACCTCTCCCCACTTCTCTTTCTCTCGTGTCACCTTTGAAAAGATCTGATGAAAGCAGAAAAAGCGTCCTGACGCTTTCGCTTTCTTGGGCGTAATGAATAATAGATAACTGAACGGATCTCCATTTTGTTCTAGGGAACAAAAATTGTGAATTGTTAAGGAGACAGAAACGGAAAAAAAAAGCAATACATTTCGCCAAAAGTTTTCGTCAAGGACAGGCAAAGGGGGAACTATGGTAACTTGGAATGGCCAGAATACGTTTTTTAATAATAATAATAATAATAATAATAATAATAATAATAATAATAATAATAATTCAAAACAATGTTTTCCCATAGTGAATTTGAATAACGAAGACACAAACAATAGATTGCACGATTTATTGCCTGGCATATTTCGCTGCATCTCGTCAGGTACATACTGCAGAAATCACACAACTTACGTGAAATTAACTAGATAAATCCTTCAAGTTGAAATATACACAAATTCGCACAGTAATGTCACTTATCTACCACGGTAATTTTAAGCTGACTAACATGTCTTTCTGTTTACACAATTCTGGCTTGCGCTGATAGATCATAATTGCTTCTGCAAATTTTAACAAGCGAGTATTTTGTGTTCTAAACAACACGCGAAATGCAGTGTCTCTGGACACAACATGGCCACTGGCGACAATGTGCCTGCCGATTGAAGACGCCGGGAGCTTCCGGTGTGTCGGCTCCTCTATTCACATTTAGATGCCAGGCCGTTTACATTGGTCGAACGGAGAGACAGCTTAACAAACGGGTGTCAGAACACATACCTCAATGGGTCAACAAGATACAACACACAAGAGATGCTAGCCGCGAGGAGCCGACACACCGGAAGCACCCGGCGTCTTCAATCGGCAGGCACATTGTCGCCAGTGACCATGTTGTGTCCAGAGACACTGCATTTCGCGTGTTGTTTAGAACACAAAATACTCGCTTGTTAAAATTTGCAGAAGCAATTATGATCTATCAACGCAAGCCAGAATTGTGTAAACAGAAAGACATGTTAGTCAGCTTAAAATTACCGTGGTAGATAAGTGACATTACTGTGCGAATTTGTGTATACTTCAACTTGAAGGATTTCTCTAGTTAATTTCACGTAAGTTGTGTGATTTCTGCAGTATGTATCGAATAATAATAATAATAATAATAATAATAATAATAATAATAATAATAATAATAATAATAATGCCAATAATACAAAAATAATCACAGTAATAAGAATAATATTAATCGTTATCATCATCGTCATCATCGTCGTCGTCGTGGTCATCAGTAGCAGCAGCCGTAAAGTTTAAATGTTGCATGTCCTTTGCAGAACGTTGCGATCAACCTCTGGTTTATTTAGGCAATATTACGTTCAGTAGATTGCCATTGATTTCTAAACGAGAATTCAACATGTAATCCCGACTGTCCGGTGCTGCGAATGAACTGACAACACCGTCATTCAGCGCACAGGAATTTTAAGAGCTAGCGGTCTTAAACTGACTGCCACGCCGATCCCTACCTGTAGAGTAGAGGTGATGAAAATTTAACACTTATAGTAGTGGTTAGTGCGATTGCTTGCCTTGACAGTGGGCTGGGTTCAATTCCCTACTAGTAAAGGATGGGTGGAGTTCGGGGGAATGAACAGGCTGATAGGCTGGCAGGGAATGCACCTGTTGGTGGTCGATTATCTATGAACAAGGGAGAGGTGGTCGTGCGCCTGTGGGACCAGGTGGAGAAGGTGGGGGAACAGAGTGAGAACCGGTATATTGAAAGGATGAGATTGCGGGGGATTGACAGGGGTTCTGGTAGAATCGCAAACTGAGAGGGAAGACCAGGAGAACTATCAATCAGATAGCGGTGTGAACGATTAGTAGTGTAACTCTTCGCTGGCTGTTGAATGAGGAACGGAGCGCAAATGGGAATGTCCTGATTGTAGTGATGTCGATTCTTAGCTCAACTCAACTCAATTCAACCTCTTGTAAACAACAAACACTAATTTTCTCGTGAGTTGTGTTCCGTTACGGCAAGTTTTCCCGCCAACATCGCATTTCTGATTTGTGCCAATTCAGCTGTTGTCGATGTACAGCCAGGGGCGGGAACGGTGGTCGGTTGAAGTTCTAGAACGATAACTCTAGCTTTGATCGTTTAATTACTTGTTTAAAAAAATGTGTTACATGTTTATTCCCTGTTTATTGTTTGCACATGATTGAATCAGGTTTTATTAATTTCTTCAGCATGCTAAGCCTTTCTTGAGTGCATAAATTGAGTGCATATTTACTGAAGAAACTTGTTAATTTTTCTTGGAAAATACGGTAACTGAAATCGATGGAAACACCGTTATTTTAAATGAAAGAATTACGCTAGCGTTAATTGAGAGAAATACGGTAATTTTTCATAATCTAGGCTCTACAAGGAAAAATACGGTAATATGCTGTTAAAAGTATATGGTAATACGTTTTTCTTCTTTTGTTCTACTGCTTTTGCTTGAAGCAAGGAGTAGATGTAATATTCTTTATAAATAAACATATAAGTATTGTTTGGCGGTCATAGAAGTAAAGGACAGAAGGAGGGATTAGAAGACGCACTAGACAAAATGAAAATGTAGAGCTCTAGTTACCGACCAGGATTCAAACCTGTCACCTCCAAATGACAACAGCTCCTCACTGCAGGAACAAGTGTACTTCGACGCATTACCAACTAGACACCCGTTTAAAAGGTGTCTTCAATAGCCAGGTCTATCAACCACATGAACACACAACTATGGGATATGGGCAGAACTTGTTGTAATATTGGTTTTCGCTTGTCTTCTTGCTAGTGCTAAAATCATATTTGATGTCTTCAATGTCTCTTTAACTACATCTAGACAACTCTTCCTGTGTCGTTCAGTTGCCTGGTATACATGGAAAAATACATAAATAAATAACATAAAATTAGTAGCGTGTCCCTTACAGGACGTTGCAATCAACCCCAGCATTTTTTGGCTGTTTGTGATTTCTTGGTAAGTTTACGTTCAGTATTTTGCCGTTACTTTCTGAACGGCAGACGCACATACCACTGAATGAAAACAAGGTCGCCTGCTTCCAAATCGCCTGTAGCTGTTTTCGTACGCAGTACGCGGGATTACGAATCGCGTTGGTAACTCCTTCACCAGAGCGATTACTGAGGGAATAATATTTAAAAAAAACAAAAAACAAATAAGAGATGCCATGTTCACCCAGTGAGGTGTATAGGGTATATGGTGCTAGCCCAGCTGTTTAGACCAATAAACACTGGGTATATAAACTGTGTATATTAACTGTGTATACTGTATATAAACTGTGTATATTAACTGAATATACTGTATATAAACTGTGTACATTAACTGTGTATACTGTATATAAACTGTGTATATTAACTGTGTATTCTGTATATAAACTGTGTATATTAACTGTGTATACTGTATATAAACTGTGTATATTAACTGTGTATTCTGTATATAAACTGTGTACATTAACTGTGTATACTGTATATAAACTGTGTATATTAACTGTGTATTCTGTATATAAACTGTTTAAAACACTGTGGTCGATGTTACTTAGGGAGCATTTCCTGGAACCCACTGTAGGCTGGGTTTACCTCTGTGGCGAATGGGATACGAATGCAATTCATAATCCCGCATACCGCGTTAGGAACACAGCTGTGGGTGATTTGACAGCCGACCGTCTTGCGTTGGTTGTCCTAAAATGGTATGAATGCCGGTCGTTCAGAAAGTAATTTCAAACTACTGAACGTAAACTTGCCAAGGAATCACAAATAGCCAAAATGCTGGGGTTGACTACGACGTCCTGTAGAGGATATGTAACCAACTGCCTGGAGACCGGGTCCATTTAAGACATCCATGCCAGGGTGGGGTTTAAAAATCCGGGCCGCCATGCAAGCGTGCCATCCTCTGCTCTATGGCGGCTTCAGAAGAAAACATAGTCAAAGGGACGAGTACAGGGTATGTTCATTATATTTTGCGATATGGACAAAATACTGACCATTAAAACATACTGACAACTAAAACATACTGACCACTAAACCATACTGACCACTAAAGCATACTGATCTGACCACTAAAATATACTGACTACTAAAACATTGGCATGGCCACTAAAATACTGTATACTGATCACTAAAACATACTAATCTGACCACTAAAACATACTAATCTGCCCACTAAAATATACTGACTATTAAAATATGCTGACGAATAAAATATACTGACCACTAAAATGTACTAATCTAACCACTAAAACATAATGATCACTAAAATATACTGACCACGAAAATATACTGACCTCTAAAATATACTGACCACTAAAACATACTGATCGGACCACTAAAACATACTAACCACTAAAACATTGGCCTAACCACTAAAATATACTGACCACTAAGGCATACTGACCACTAAAACATACTGATCTGACAACTAAAATATACTGACCACTAAAACATACAGATCTAAACACTAAAATATACTGACCAATAAAACATACAGACCACTAAAACATATTGACCAACAATACATACTGACTACTAAAACATACTGACCTGACCACCAAATTCGTAAAATCTCCGCCGCGGAGCAAACTACGGCAGGGCCTTCAGATCGTCAGAAGTGTACCACCTTCCCCAAGTATTTGGGACCCTTAACACTCTTAATACTCTCTGGTGGCGGTCCCGTCCGGGTCATGCATCCGGGCGTCTTTCTCCTGCCGTGGAGACGTTCGGTCACAATCGTTATTCCTGTTGTTACGCTTGTCCCTTCGCTGTTAACATATGCACTCTGAAGTCCTCCCTCCCTCGATTAGGAGAATCCGTGCAGTCTGTGCTTGCCCCTTAGCACGTGTGGTCGTGTGGAGCCAGCTTCATCCCCCGCAACGGCCTCTATCGCCTCCGTTGCCGTGTTCCTTCCTCGTGCCCCGTTCACGGCGTCGCACTCTACTAGGAAGACGGTTCTTCCTTTACGTTTCTGGACCCACCTCTTGGTCTCTGCAGCTGACTGAGTGCGACTTACAGACGATTATCGCTATGTTATGGAGTTTTGACTTCGGCCGACATTTACATGGTTTGACTGCACTCAGATTCAGTACCCACGCTCGGAGGAAAGGCTACAGAACTGATACTTCTTCTTCTTCTTCTGCGTTCATCCGGAGTTTTTTTTCCAGACGTGATTGCGTTGTGCCTGTTTACAGCAGAGCTGCGTTCTTGCGCCGTTAGGCCGACACATCCGACTTCTGCGGGCATTTGTTGACCGGGTTAACCTTCCCGGGGGTTTATTAGGACGTTAGACTCTCACTGTTGTGGTGTTATCTCCCATCCCAGCTGGCCCATATAGAACAGCCAAAAGCATCCTTGTCAGCCCTCAAGGGAAGGCAGGGACAGACTATGGGCATTCCCCGTCATCCAAGGAGGCTTCCATAATTGCAGAGCCATCACACAGCGCTCTGGTACTGGGCTCACCCAAGGAATCGTCACGTCCTGCACATGGCTGCTTAGCCTCACTTCCGACGAGACGTTGCAAGTTCGTGGTCTTGGTTGAGAGATTGTACGTAGTCCCGCAGTTACCGCTTCTAACCATACTAGATGCGAGACTTATCCCACTCTAGGTTCCGACAATTCCATAGCCAGCACGAAGCCTTTTCGGCTGCCTCACACAGTTGTTTCTGGGCCTGAGTTGCTTGTCCTGTAATGCCCATTCCCTTCAGCACATCAAACACGGAGTGGGAGACTAGACCCCTGGCGTCTACCTCAACGGCGAAAAGCCGAACGGTGTACTCCTCCAGCCTAAGATTTGCAACCATGTCCTTGTACTTCTCTAACTTGTACAGATGCTGCTCATCAATATTTGACTCATACGGGACGGTCAACTCAATCAGCGTTAGCTGCTTGGCTGACGCGGAGCTAAGTACGATGTCAGGTCGCAAGCCAAACTTTCGGATCACCTCTTGCTAACCACTGTAACATACAGACCAATAAAATATACTGACCGATAAAAAGATGCCGATAGCAACGAGAAAAATAGTGTTTCAGTTCTGCATAGAACCTACACTTTTGTTTGGATGTCAACCGCGTACAATGAGCAAGCAAGTTGGAAAACATCTAATGACAGTGGAAATGTGGTGTATGACTCGAAGACATCAAGGAGGATCAATGGTTCCACAGACCGGACATACACTAGAAGACATCAAGGAGGATCAATGGTTCCACAGACATGCACTCGAAGACATCAAGGAGGATCAATGGTTCCACAGACCGGACATGCACTCGAAGACATCAAGGAGGACCAATGCTTCCACAGACCGGACATACACTAGAAGACATCAAGGAGGATCAATGGTTCCACAGACCGGACATACACTCGAAGACATCAAGGAGGACCAATGCTTCCACAGACCGGACATACACTAGAAGACATCAAGGAGGATCAATGGTTCCACAGACCGGACATACACTCGAAGACATCAAGGAGGATCAATGGTTCCACAGACATGCACTCGAAGACATCAAGGAGGATCAATGCTTCCACAGACATACACTCGAAGACATCATGGAGGATCAATGGTTCCACAGACCGGACATACACTAGAAGACATCAAGGAGGATCAATGGTTCCACAGACCGGACATACACTAGAAGACATCAAGGAGGATCAATGGTTCCACAGACATGCACTCGAAGACATCAAGGAGGATCAATGGTTCCACAGACCGGACATACACTAGAAGACATCAAGGAGGATCAATGGTTCCACAGACATACACTAGAAGACATCAAGGAGGACCAATGCTTCCACAGACCGGACATACACTAGAAGACATCAAGGAGGATCAATGGTTCCACAGACCGGACATACACTCGAAGACATCAAGGAGGACCAATGCTTCCACAGACCGGACATACACTAGAAGACATCAAGGAGGATCAATGCTTCCACAGACATACACTCGAAGACATCAAGGAGGACCAATGCTTCCACAGACCGGACATACACTAGAAGACATCAAGGAGGATCAATGGTTCCACAGACATGCACTTGAAGACAACAACGAGGACCAATGGTTCCACAGACATGCACTTGAAGACAACAAGGAGGACCAATGGTTCCACAGACATGCACTCGAAGACAACAACGAGGACCAATGCTTCCACAGACATGCACTCGAAGACAACAACGAGGACCAATGCTTCCACAGACATGCACTTGAAGACAACAAGGAGGACCAATGCTTCCACAGACATGCACTTGAAGACAACAACGAGGACCAATGCTTCCACAGACATGCACTCGAAGACAACAACGAGGACCAATGCTTCCACAGATCGGACATACACTCGAAGACATCAAGGAGGACCAATGGTTCCACAGACATGCACTTGAAGACAACAAGGAGGACCAATGGTTCCACAGACCGGACATACACTCGAAGACATCAAGGAGGACCAATGGTTCCACAGACATGCACTTGAAGACAACAAGGAGGATCAATGCTTCCACAGACATGCACTTGAAGACAACAAGGAGGACCAATGCTTCCACAGACATGCTCTTGAAGACAACAACGAGGACCAATGGTTCCACAGACATACACTCGAAGACATCAAGGAGGATCAATGGTTCCACAGACATGCACTTGAAGACAACAAGGAGGATCAATGCTTCCACAGACCGGACATACACTCGAAGACATCAAGGAGGATCAATGGTTCCACAGACATGCACTTGAAGACAACAAGGAGGATCAATGCTTCCACAGACATGCACTTGAAGACAACAACGAGGACCAATGGTTCCACAGACATGCACTTGAAGACAACAAGGAGGATCAATGCTTCCACAGACCGGACATACACTCGAAGACAACAAGGAGGATCAATGGTTCCACAGACATGCACTTGAAGACAACAAGGAGGATCAATGCTTCCACAGACATGCACTTGAAGACAACAAGGAGGATCAATGCTTCCACAGACCGGACATACACTCGAAGACATCAAGGAGGATCAATGGTTCCACAGACATGCACTTGAAGACAACAAGGAGGATCAATGCTTCCACAGACATGCACTTGAAGACAACAAGGAGGACCAATGCTTCCACAGACCGGACATACACTCGAAGACATCAAGGAGGACCAATGCTTCCACAGACCGGACATGCACTCGAAGACATCAAGGAGGACCAATGCTTCCACAGACCGGACATACACTCGAAGACATCAAGGAGGACCAATATTTCCACAGACATGCACTCGAAGACAACAAGGAGGGCCAATGGTTCCACAGACTAGACATGCACTAGAAGACAACAAGGACCGACAGAAATGGGATTCAAAAGGCTCATGAGAAAAGCAACTCGATGATCTCGACTTCGCTGATGACATTGCTGTCCTGTCTCACAAACAAAATTAGTTGTAAAATTAGCTGAATACATTGTATGGGAGGTCACATCAATTAAGTCTAAAAACACACAGGGGAATTTAAAAGATAGTGAGAATAAATCAAGCAAATGATAACCCAGTCTCCCACAGGGAAACCTCACTTCAGGAGGAGGAGTCATGCATCTGTTTAGGATGCAATGTACACGAAAAGGGCGGAGCAGATAAAGGTAACAAAGGAAGAATACGAGTGACAAGAGG
>OY992876.1:9294382-9326882 GCA_963921405.1 Cepaea hortensis | reverse complement strand
CCTCCATGCAACACGTTCAGCGGCGACGTGCTCCCAATGTGCATTATCAATGCCTGTATCAATCATGTCCCGCTTACACACATCTTTGTATCGCAGTAGAGGCCGACCCTGAGATCTCCTACCCGTCTGTAATTCACCAAAAAAGATGTCCTTTGGTATTCTACCATCATCCATCCTCCTAACGTGTCCTATCCATCTAAGTCTACGAAGACTGAGCATGGAATACACCGTCACACAACCTGATCTTTCCAATACTTCAGTATTTGTGATTTTGTCTTGCCACTTAATACCAAGTATTCTTCGCAGACACCGCATATGAAAGCTGTTTAAACGTTTCTCTTGGCGTGAGTAAGTTGTCCAGGTTTCACTGCCATAAAGAAGAGTACTAAGGACACAGGCTTGGTAGACGAGGACTTTTGTTTTGGCAGTAAGCTTCCTGTTCTCCCAGACTCTTTTTGCTAACATGTTCATTGTTGTTGCTGCCTTGCCAATCCTGATGCTATTTACCTCTGATCCTAGATACGTAAAATGGTCTACTATCTCCAGTTCGGCGTCGTCAATAAAAATTGATGGTACACCATGTGCACCTTGTGACATAATCTGTGTCTTCTTTTTGTTAATTGTTAAACCAAATTCAGAACAAGCATTGTAGAATGCAGATAGTAGATGTTGTAATTCTTCCTCAGAGTGGGTCGTAATCGCAGCATCATCCGCAAAAAGCAACTCTCTGATTAGTACCCTGCTAATTTTGGTCTTGGCCTTCAATCTCTGAGCATTATAGAGGCCACCATCTGAGCGTGAGTGAATGTATATACCATCATCCTGATCACGAAAGGCATATTTCAGTAGAAGTGAAAAGTATATCCCAAAGAGGGTGGGGGATAGTACACAACCTTGCTTAACTCCACTCTTGATTTCAAATTCTTCTGAAGTTGAGCCATCAAACTTGATTATACCCTTCATGCCTGTGTGGAACGATTCCACAATGGACAGAAGAGTTGGTGGGCAGCCAATCTTCTTAAGTGCTTTGAACAGACCCTCACGACTGACCAAATCGAATGCCTTTGTGAGGTCGATGAAAGCAATAAACAGTGGCTGATTTTGTTCCCGGCATTTTTCTTGCATCTGTCGCAATGAGAATATCATATCAATGGTAGACCGGTTCTGACGGAAGCCGCACTGTGATTCGGGGTAGACTTGATCTCCCAGGACTTGAAGTCTGTGCAGGACAATTCTGGCAAATACTTTCCCAACAATACACAGAAGTGAGATACCCCTATAGTTGTTACAGTCGCTCCGATCTCCCTTGTTCTTGTACAGCGTTATGATGTTTGAATCTTTGAAATCCTGTGGGACTTGTCCTTCTCGCCAACATAGCTCTATTAGCTGGTGGATCTGTAGAGCGAGTGTGTCTTGCCCACTCCTGATTACCTCTATTGGAATCCCATCCTTACCTGGAGCCTTGCCAGATGCAAGCTCCTTTATAGCACATTTAACTTCTGTTATAGTGGGAAGTGTGTCCAGGTGGTCAAGAGTTGGCAGGGCCTCTATGGCGTTGAGGGCATCATCCGCTAGCTTGGTCTCACTTGAGTAAAGTTCTAAATAGTGCTCGACCCATCTATCCATCTGCTGTTTCTTATCAGTGATGATTTCTCCAGTCGAGGTTTTCAGCAGTGCACTTCTTTTGATCATTGGACCACAGGCTTTCTTTATCCCTTCATACATGCTTCTGATGTTTCCCTTATCACTTGCGATTTGAATGGACTCACATAACTTGATCCAATAGTCATTCGCACACTGCCTGGCAGCCTTTTGTACATCCTTCCTCGCTTGCTTCAGCTCACTCAGAGTGTTACGCGTTGGTCTTTCCTTGTTTCTTAAGAGAGCTATCTTCTTTTTATCAATCAAGGGCTGCAGTATCTGGCTGTTTGCCGCAAACCAGTCCTGCCTCTTATGATCCACAGTGCCGTAAACCCCTACCGCTGTTTTATAAATAGTTTCCTTAAGTTTACTCCATTTATCATTTACTATACAACTTTCTGATGATTGAAAGCGTCTTCAAGTTGCTGTTGAAATTCAAAGCACTTTCCAGGATCGTTAGTGTTAGTAATATTAATCCTGGGGCTAGACTTGTGTTTAGCTGTGTAGATTCTCTTTGGTCTCAGTCTAACCCTTGCAACAACCAAAGAATGATCTGTATCACAGTCAGCACTGTGGTAACTTCGAGTTAATGATGTATGGTTCAGATGTTGTCTTCGTGTGATAATGAAGTCCAGCTGATGCCAATGGCTGGATCTTGGATGTTTCCGTGTGACCTTATGCATCTCTTTTGTTTTAAAAAAGGAGTTTGTAATACATAGGTCATTTCTAGTGCAATGCTCCAGCAGCCTTTGCCCATTTTCATTCATGCGACCGATGTTGTATTTTCCAAGGCACACTGGCCATGAACTCGAGTCCTTGCCCACACGAGCATTGAAATCACCGAGCATATAAATGTAGTCGGATTTTGGAACTGCCTTGATTGCAGAGTCTAGCTGCTCATAGAACGTATCCTTCACATCATCAGAGGAAGCGAGTGTCGGTGCATTTGCAGTGAGAATGGTGGCAAATCCACAAGAGGTTGCCAAGCGCAGTGATAATAATCTTTCATTACCTCCAGCTGGGATATCAATCATTCCCAGTAGCGAATTCTTCACTGCAAAGCCCACACCATGTTGCCTTTTTTCTGCCTGCCCTCTTCCCTTCCAAAAAAAAGGTGTAATTGTTTTCCATGAGTGACCCTTCCTCAGCGAGGCGAGTCTCCTGCAGGCCAGCAATATCAATGTTAAGACGATTGAGTTCAGCATCAATCACAGCCGTTTTTCTCACATCGTCAATATTTGTCAAGTCAGTGGAAAATCCTGGACACATGGTTCTGACGTTCCAGGTTGCAAGCCGTAGCTTGAGGTTTCTATTCTTTTTATTAGTATCTGGTGCATTGGTTTTACAGCCTGCGATTCAGATTTTGTCCTAGCCCCAAGCACCCATTGAAGCAAGCAGGCTGTGGCGGATCAGCACCCAATTGGCTGGGGGCTGCCCAGCTTGAGGCGGGCGGTAGCTGATCAGTGACACCTGTAGGTGTCTCCCACCGTCAGAGGCAACGCGTGGCGCCCCATGTCTACGCCAACTGACTGTCACTTGCTTTCCCGAGAGGAAGTTGGAATCAACAAGCACATCTTCAAACTTATTATCTGTTGGGATTATTGCCTGACTTTGATCTACACTCCTCCCTTCTGTCTTCCCTTCCATATATCTATTTCTTTCACTCTCTCTGTTATTCCCTCAACACATACTCCGACAACAGTTCCTTTCAACGATAAATAAAAGATTTATTAATAAAAACTATGTCTGGTGTATGTATGGATATTGTCTATGTAGTTGGTATGTTCTTCTAGTGTGGATGCCAGATAAGATGTTGATAGATAGTCTCCGTGTCTTCTCTCGTCTCTTCTCTCGGCTAAAGTACAGGACATTACATAGATACAACGGAACGGTCTCACCCTGTATGCTCCGTCTGCTTGAGTCTGTAGATATATCCGTTTTTTTGTAAGGAAAAATGTTCACCACTGTATCAATGTACTTAAACCGATCACTATATGCTGTCAGCTTAGACTGAATGTTCTTTGCTTTTTTTTTTTTTTATAGCGTTCTTAATTCCATCCTGGAAAACACATCGAGTTTCTAGTATTTTCTATTTTAGACCTGTAAAAGTTCTACACTGGATAGTTCTTAATTGGTATAGACACTTGGTATGCGCCTTGCAACTCTTCGATACTGAGTCATTTGAGTCTTTCTATTATGGTATAGGATCTCTATTTTCCGTTCTCTGTCCTCTTTTCTTTTTACGATGACACTTCTTTTCTTTCCTTTCTTATACACAAGTGTCGGGCTTGATTATTTGAAAGTGCTTTCTTTTGGGTTATCAACACTGAGTGATCTTTACCACAGCCATCTGTGTTATATCTTCGTTGATAAGTCCCGCACTGATATTGGAACCTGTGTAATAAACATTTAATAATGAGAGCTGTGTCTGCTTCATCTTCTTTCCTATGTGAGTGTCTTTTCCTCCAGCCGAAATGAAAAGGCTTCCGAAAAAACCCACTCTGACATAAGATAGAAGATTCACCTATCGTCTATACTATTCCTACTAGTATTTACTTGTACACGCTAAGCCTCATCTATTCCCCTATGCTAGAAGATTACTTCGCTGTCATTTACCTTATAATTATCCTTGTCTGAATTGGGAGTACTAATGCACAATAGATACACAAACGTTCCTCCGAACGCAGCACCACCCTTTTCATACTCCCTTGTCTCATGGAAACCAAGAATCACACTCAACTTCCACAAAGAAGTGGCCACTCTTTATAGGTCATTTTTGCCGCATAGTCCTTGACCTTGCTTGACACCTCAAGTCAATACTTCATTATCACCGTTAGTGGAAAATTACTGATCTGAAACTTTTCCGTTATTTTATAAAACCCTCATTGTTTTGTTCCTTCCCTCTGAGTCATCTAGACCGCAATATGCTGTGGAAATTTTCCTTAGTAACCCATCTCTCTCCCTCCTTCTCAGCCCCAACTCTGGCGGCTCTTTTAACTCTGTTCCCGGTCGTTCACCACCCGCGTAATCAGCGCTGACTCCCTCTCCACACACACCTGACACTATCTGGGTTTTTCAATCCTGTCTTTATCACCTGACCGCGATCCTGTCCAATAGTGCTGTCTGCCTTTGTCGCAAACCTATTTGTCCACGCGACAGGTTACCTGTGCTATCGGCGGGCACTTCCGTGTCTTGACCTATAAACACATGCGCCTGGTCACTCAACCCGACATTTCGTGATGTTTTTGACCAGTGAATTAACCTCGTCATCCTACACTCTCGTTGACCTGTGCCGCTGTAATTTCTACGTTAACACTTCAACCCGTTAACATTAGGGGTCATTGACTCCGGTCACACCGTTGTTGGTTATCCTTACTGTTTTGTTTGTTAACCCTTCTCCTACCTGGTTAGTCGGTGTATAAAGTCGTCTATCTGGGAATCATTAACTCTCAGTATTCCACGACACTGACAAGGACTTATAACCCGTAACAGTTGCCTCTCGCTTTGATTCCGAGACCGGTTAAGACCAGGGATGGAGTTATTACCTCTCCATAGCACAAAGCCTGGGCTAAAATAAAGAAAACATGTGTTGCCCATGCAGCATGATCCCTCTCTCGGCCTGCCTAGTTCACTCCAGAGGAAGGTTGACACCTATAATCTGGAACAAGACAAGCTGCAGAAGCTGCCGGATCAGCAAAGCAATGCTCTAACTGTCCGCCTGTCGGAGCTTCGATCCTAGACCAGCTGCCAACCAAGGCTTAGGGCCTGGTCTGCCCTGCCATGACTTATTTTGTCTTTGGGTTGCATTTCCTCGCACCAGGATAAGGCTAGTACCCTCCCAATTGCGCTCTTCCGCCCGAAGCCGTTGGCACAATGTGGGGTGTCGGGTTTGGTAAGCGCCGCCCAACATTCGGCGCTGACAGAAAGCAGGTAGTACCGTCTACTGTCCTACGGTAGCTCAGTCATATCTGACTAAGACCTCATAGTTAGTTAACATCAATACATGCGTGGAAAAAACAAAACAGACAGTAGCGCTATCGCTTCAACAACCATCAGTTACAATCATCAGGAAACACAGCGCAATAATACTCCTTCACATGCTATTTGAAATAAACCGAGGTCCAACCAACATAAACGGGTGGATCGTGTTGATAGGATGAACCTAGACAGACAGGCAAACAAGATTGAACACTGATACACCTAAAGCAAGCATGATGAACTGGAGACAAGACAATACACATTACAGATAAGATTTTGATAAAATAACAACCAGAAACCAGTAGACAAGATTCGTCTGTGGCAGAACGGGGCATGTTTACTTTTACCACGTCTTCTCAGAGTGGGTCTCAGAGACTCTGCTACTTGCAGCTGTGGAGGTTCAAACCAAATACCAGAGCATGTCCCTCAAGATTGACCAGAATTTGTAAGACACATAATGGAAAGCAAGCCGACAGAAGCAACTCTACAAAACACAGTAACAGCCCTACAAGATACAGAAACAACGCTACAAGACACGGGAACAACTGTACAAGACACGGGAACAACCCTACAAGACATAGGAACAACCCTACAAGACACGGGAACAACCCTATAAGACACAGGAACAACCCTACAAGATACAGAAAACAACCCTACAACCCTTCTTCAGACTACTACGGCTGGGTCAACCCAGCCTCACGAAATGGGACACATTCTTTTCCTCCTCCGTTTTCCCCAGTGAAGTGTTGGGGACGAAACGACCACTGCATTTTTGTTCATAATTGTGGAGAAAGGTGAGAAATGTATCTGGCTGCTTCAGCTCTTTATGTGGTAGCCTCGAATATGTAACGTTCTAACATTTCATACCCCAACGGCAGTATTTGCTGTGCGGCCAACCTTACTTTTATTGAAAAACTGTATGCACGGCGCTGGTTTTAAACACATGTAACACGTATGTTCAGCCAGTGTTACAGGAATACATCAGTCGTAATCAATATTACTTCCGATGATATGCTCAATGTATGCGACAAGCTCAAGGCCACACACTAACGGACACACCCACGAACACACTCACAATTCATACGTTTTAATCCTGGACTTAATATTCTCAACATGCAGCGCGCCTTTCATCAACTTCTGTAAATCAGCTTACAAACCTGGGGCCAGGCATTGCTGCTCGGCGCTACCTAAGATCGACCGATGGCTCGGGGGACGCCTCACCGCTCCACGTGCAACAGTTTCTTTCGTCCTTCACTTCTGTGTGCCAGTCTCCACGGTGTAGTGGTTGTAAAGCTTTGCCTAGCGATCCGAATGTTATGGGTTCGATTCAGACTGCAACATTCGGTTCACGAGAGTAATGTTCTCGGAGACTTCTGGAGGGTCGTAGTTCGTGCTTTGTGCAATGTTCTTTCGGCAGAAATATATGGGATAAAACCCGGTGCAATGAAATCGAGCCTCTAGCTTTCTAACCCCTTTTAACCCCTTTCTATTTGTGTTTAGCACTAAGTACTGCCTGTGACGTAGGTGCGGTGAACGCGTGTCACAATCCCTCACACTGGGAACAGAAATTACCTATAGACGACTTTGAAGCTGATTATCCTGTGTTGACTTTTAACAGTGATATGATTGTCGGTCGTTCATGAAACAATGGCAAACTATTCAACGCAAAATTGCCTAGGACATAACAAACAGTCAATGCTGGGGTTTGATTGCGACGTCCTGTAAAGAGCACACAACTAACTAACTGACTGACAAACTAAAGTACTATCGGATCCGCATTATTGCAGTGGTTACTTTTGCAAGCTTTGATGGCCATGTTTTCGAATCTCCATTCTTATACAATTCTGGAATTGATCTGTTCTCGTAGGTCTTAACTGGGTACCAGGTAATGTTTGAGGAAGCAAAGGCGGCCGGCAGAATCCTGACCACGTGACTGATTGAGTACCGATTGATCTACAATTTACGACAAGCACCATATACCGTATATGTTTTAAACGTGTAAAGGGATCCTGTACGGTTTTCCACTACCAACGTAATAATATAATACGACTCTGTGGTGAAGGCGTTACGGACTGAATTCGCAATCCCGCATACCGCGTACGAAACCCAGCTGGTGGAGATTTGGCAGCAAACCGATTTGTTTTGGTTTTCATACAATGCTATGTGTGCTGGGCGTTCAGAAATCAAGGGTAAACTTTTGAACGTAAACATGCCAAGAATCACAAACAACCAAAAGAATGCTGGGATTGAATACGACGTCCTGTAAAGATTATGCAACTAACTTAAAACGTTATATACACAACCTTTTCTGTTGACGCATGTGAAACGTGGGCAATTATCAGGCAAGCTGAGAGACGTCCACTGACTGCAGAAAACATGGTTTCTGAAGAAAGAAAAATAATTGCAAAGAAGACCATGGACGGGCAGAAAAATGAGAAAGATGCTAAAGAAAAGGCAAAACCCGTAAATCTAGTGGAGAAGTAAAGGTAGACAGTGACGATTTGTTGGCAAGTTTTGAGGAGAAATATCTGAAACACTTAGTGACAAATGTAAACTTCATTGGGAAAGAGCAAGGGGAGACAAAGAGATGTGGATTGTTTGGCCACACGACATAATCAGGTCAAGGACATCAACCTTTGGTGGTCGCGGGGAACCATGGCCGTCCACATTTATCGGCACGGCATATGCTTGTTGTTGTTGTTGCTGCTGTTGCTGCTGTTGATGTTGTTGTTGTTGTTGTTGTTGTTGGTGGTGGTGGTGTTGTTGCTGTTGTTTTGAACTCAAGCGTAGTCCATACACGTTCTACTTCTAGTGCACTGGAATAATTTTTTGCGTGTGGATTAGCTTTCCCTGGTACCAGTGTCCCTCGCCATCAGGCTAACCCACTCCGACTTCTGATGTACTTGTAATTTACGCCCCAAGTCAAGGACGAGAAGTCAACATTTTAGTCCAACTCACCGGTGTAGGACTTGAACCTCGTCAGAAGCACACCGGAAGCTTAAGACCGAGCGTTCTTATCCATTCGGCCACGCTGACATCTATGACGTATGATGATGATGATAATAATGATTTGCACTGATGCACTTTCGCGGCCGCTGCACGACAGGCCCACCTTATTTACATTCTTTTTATCCTGACACAATTCCGACTGTAGTTTCATGTGGAGTTTTGTGTTCCGTGCCTTGATTCCGGCTTCAGATACGGGTTTGACTCTTGTTTTGACATTTTAGACATCTCCCAGCCTTGTATTTTTTACTGACTGGCATTTCTGAGAGTCTGAAAGTGTTGGCACTGTCTACTCTCTACATTCTCTCTCTCTCTCTCTCTCTCTCTCTCTCTCTCTCTCTCTCTCTCTCTCTCTCTCTCTCTCTCTCTGCTAATTACGACCCTATCTGCCGCGATAAAAGAAGCATTATGTTAGCGACATACGATCCCCCCCCCCTCCCCTTTACACGCACACACGAGGTTTAAATGCACACACACACTCCACACACGTACATACACGCTCACACGTACACTCAAGTATACATACCCACAAATAACACGTTTCCCCTTCTGCTATGTAACAAACCATCTTGTAGCTGTGGAGGTGCCTTGCCTGTTTCAAAGACCCCAAAGAGATAAGCCGACGGTAGCGCAACTTCTAGTAGTCTCTTGTGTCAGACAGTTTAAGAGATAGGGACCAGGTGAAGCGAGACACAAACCTGCTACCTTGTAGGTAGACTGGTGACACGCAAAGGCCAGAGAAAGCAAACATGAACATCACAAAACAGCGCTTATGGAAGTCGGATGTCCAGAGCCACAGGCTTGAGGTAACAGTGCGACTTAACTCACTTCATTTAGTCGACTTATTTCATGCAATGATGTTATGTGAGTGTCTCCCTGGTCTAGAGGTTACACGACTTTCTCCGTAATCCCGAATGCTCTCGTAACATGACGTGACGTACGCGAGAATTGGTAGAGGTCCTCTCCGCGTCGGTAACTTACGGGGTATGTGAGCCGGTCGCTCAGAAAGCAATGGCAAACTATTGAGCGTAATCTTGCCAAGAAATCAACAATCAGCTGAAGATGCTGATGTTGATAGCGATGTCCTGTAAATGATATGCGGAATTTTTTTTTATGTGAGTGCGTGTGTGTGTGTGTGTGTGCATGTGCATGTAGGTATGTGCGTTTGTGTGGGCACATATCTGTGTGTGTGTGTGTGTGTGTGTGTGTGTGTGTGTGTGTGTGTGTGTGTGTGTGTGGTTAGTACTATCAATGTATGAACGGATAGCAAACATTTGAATACATGCACATATCTAAACACTCAACAATTTGTTCAAGCTGTGAAATGACCGTTTGCCGTCACTGAGAGTTTGCTGCTGCTGTTGTTATTTGTTATTGTTGCAGAAGAAAAAAAAAAGAATAAGAATATGAGGAGGAGCAGCAGCAGCAACAACAGCTGGAGATGGTGGAGGAAGCTCGCCATGAATATTTCCACATGTGCAGGACGTTGCGATCATCCCCAGGTTGAATTTCTAGACTTTTAAGCTCAGCAGTTTGCCATTTCTTTCTTGAAACAACACCACCTCCCCCACCCTTTGCCATTAACGCACCACAAGTTTAAGACCAAGAGCGCACGTATGCTTTCAGCCACGTCGACTGCAGCCTGGAATATATATGGAGTATAAGGGACTTATATGCGACTTTAAGGGACATACATATGCGAGTTTAAGGAACATACATATTCGAGTATAAGGGTCATATATGCGGGACATAAATGCGAGTATAAGGGACATATATGCGAGTATAAGGGACATATATGCTAGTTTAAGGGACATACATGCGAGTATAAGGGACATACATATGGAGTATAAGGGACATATATGCTAGTTTAAGGGACATACATGCCAGTATAAGGGACATACATATGGAGTATAAGGGACATATATGCTAGTTTAAGGGACATATATGCCAGTATAAGGGACATATATGCGAGTATAAGAGACATATATGCGAGTATAAGGGACATATATATGCGAGTATAAGGGACATATATATTCCTGGCGGAAGTTGACGTTCGGTTTGCGAGGGCAATTTTCTCGGAGAATTCTGGGGGAGTGGCTGCAGCTACTGTGCTCTGTGCGAGGGTTTCGGCAGGCCGCCCTGAGGAAAGAGACTGAGGCATAAGGGATAAAACCCGGTGCAATGAAGGAAATCCTCGTACCCTTTAAATCCTGTTTAAACCCATGGTCAATCGGTTGCCGATTGATTTAGAACAATATGGGACTAACAACAAACATCCAATAGTCCCAAGGCTTGAAAACGGGTCCTATACTTGTCCCACTGCGCATCAAACCGTGGGAAAGGGCCCAATGCTTGTATGTGTAGGTAGACAGCACACCAGCCACAAATGCAGCGCGCCAACATTTACCATACGCAACCACCCTTAACATGGTCCGGGGTACGTATTCACCGTCAGTGATTCGAGGACGAGGCGGGTGTCAGGAATGTGATTCAAAGAACGGTGTGTTGCCGTCCTTGTTGCTGCAGGAATGTCGCCAGGAACAATAATGTGTTTGTCTGCAGCTAGACTGCATTTTACAGTTCGGTTCTGTCTTCGTGGTAGAGCATAGGCCAGGTGGCTGACAGCCGTGAAGTCCGGGGCTTGAATCGTTACGAGGCACGTCGTTGTTTAACGAATTCCAGATAAGAGATTGTCTAATGGTATCGGGGTGAAACCAGGGCGGACGGTAACGCTGCACCCGAGATTGGAAGCGTCTACCGTTCTTTAGTTCAGAATATCAGTTGAAAATACCTAACAAGAAGTCAAAAATGTTGCTAAATGTAGACCAAGTTTAGGATAGTGAAATGATACGCCACGTCCCCGTGGGTAGATAAGTGAGAAAAGCAGGAGGTTCAGTGTGCAAGTTGCACACGTTAGAAATCCCACGACAGTTGAAAATAGCAAAGAGCAGACCTTTCGGCAGCCGCCCTGGCCAAATTTTTAGGGAAGAAAAACTACCCACGAGAAGCGTGAGTGGCACCTTGCCGTCTTGACAGACGAAGGTATGTGGATTGGAATCAGGCAAACATTCCATCCCACAATGCCTGGGCATATCTTCAGAGAACATATGTTGCCCACGCAGCATGTCCCCTCTCTCGGCCTTGCCTTGTTTACTCCAGAAGAAAGGATAACCAGTACGTCTGCAACAAGGTAGGCTGCAGACGCTGGCGGGTCAGTATCAAACCTCTGAGAGCAGGAGGTGAATTTCACCTCCAGAGCAGGAGGCGAGCGGTGGCCAGACCCTCACATCCGTGGGAATTAGACTTAGAGGCGTTCAGCCATATCCCGCAGCTGAGGGCCTAAAATCAAGTGTCTGGACCTGCATGAGCGTGTACACCTGTCAATTGTAAGTGTCCGGACCATTGTAAGCGTGTTCTACCGTCAGACTGCCCGCCTGACTCTGAGTACACCTGACACAAATACATGCCGAAGTCGGACACACTGGCCTCTGAGGTGTGTAACTAACTGTGATGCACCCCCCCCCCCCCCCCGAAAAAAGGAACATAGAACTAAAGGAAGTAGGATACTGAAAACTGACAGACCCTATATCATCATCATCATCATCATCATCATCATCATCATCATCATCATCATCGTCATCATCATCATCATCATCATCATCATCATCATCATCATCATCATCATCATCATCATCATCATCATCATCATATGCTTTGAAAAAAGACGCAGACGTTCATGTTTCGCCACATATCTCAGTCCTTAGTGTTCTGGATCAATAGATGACATCCCCCCTCTGCTGTGTGTCCACCGTGACGAGGTAGAGGGGCTTGTGCGTCCCAATGACCCCAAGAGCTATGCCGACGGTAGCACAGCTACTGGTAGGGCCACCCATGTCGGACAGGTCAAGGGAGAGGGACCAGACGAAGAGACACACAAACCTGCTGCCTTGTAGGTAGACTGGGGACAGTCAAAGGCTAGGGAAAGCACCCCAAATACATGCTTGTCGAAATCGGATGTACTGAGCCACAGGCTTGACAAAGCAGTGCAACGTAAAACCTGCTGCCTTGTAGGTAGACTGGGGACAGTCAAAGGCTAGGGAAAGCATCCCGAATAAATGCTTGTCGAAATCGGATGTACTGAGCCACAGGCTTGACAAAGCAGTGCAACGTAACTTAATTCATGATGTCACAAATCAAAATTAATCGATATGGTGCTAATCCCGTGAAGTCCCATCAGGCGGCGATAGTGCCGGGCCCCCTGCCTCGAGGGGGTCCACCCATGACTACTGGTGGTCACCTTCCCCTGTGCTGTGGAGTCAAGGCACAGAGGAGTAGGTTAAGAGCTATTGACCAAATACCCCGGACACTCAACATACTACAGTGGAATGCCGAAGGAGTTTACAAGAAGAAAGACTCCCTAACACAGCGTCTTCATAAAGATAGAATAGATGTGGCATGCATTCAAGAGACACACCTCAACGCCAATCACAAATTCTCAGTCAGAGGATATCAGGCCACACGTTTCGACCGCGAAGGACACAAAGGAGGAGTTCTAATACTTACACGAAATACAATACCTTGCAGCGAAGTATCTGTGATCTCTGACAACCAAACGGAAATTATAGGTGTTGATATAATGATAAAGGACGTGAAAATAAGAATCTACAATCTGTATAGCCCAGCAGATAAGGACCTTACACTCTCAAACATGAAAATAACTGACACAAACTGCATTATTGTCGGAGACTTTAATAGCCGTTCAGAAAGATGGGGATACCCAGATACTGACAAAAGAGGAGATGAATTGGAGGACTGGGAAATAGACTCAAATCTCCATCTACTCAACAAAGCGGATGACACACCGAGCTTCTACTCCAGAAGATGGCTTACCACTTCTACTCCAGACTTAGCTTTCTGCACAGGAGACATCCTCCACAAAATCGATCGCCATGTGCTGGACCAATTAGCAGGTAGTGACCACAGACCAATCAAGCTTGAAATGAATATGGAGTATGTTCCACAGGAGCAAAAGCCCTTGCCCCGCTGGAATTACAAACGAGCAGATTGGGACAGATTTGCCATACTAACAGACAAATATTGTGAAAACATAAATACACGCTATGGCAACATAAAGCAAATGGTGGAAAGTCTAAACAGAGCGATAATACAGGCAGCCACTGAGTCCATTCCTAGAGGAGCGAGGAAAAATTACAAACCATACTGGACTGAAGAACTACAAAGTTTGGAGGACAAAGTTGAAGATGCCAGGAAGACAGCAGAGAGAGAACAAACAATTGAAGCGAACATCTCTCTCAAAGCCATCTCAGCAAAATATAAAAGAACAGTAAATCAAACAACAAGAGATTGTTGGAGGGAAAAAACAGAAAACCTGAATTTTGACAGGGATGGAAACAAACTATGGAAACTAGTGAAAGCCATGAACAATGAAGGACCTAGAAACAAACAAATAACAATTAAACAAGGAAATGCCTTGCTTACAGGAAAAAAGGCTGCAAATGCACTAATGGAACACTATGCAAATGCAAACCACATTGATATTACAACCGAACAGAAGAAAGCAATCAAAGACAAACAGATACATCATAGAAATACAGAGACAGCAGCAGAATATATGATGGCAAATCTAACAATGGAAGAAATGGAACAGGCAATGAATACCCTAAAAAAGAAGAAATCACCAGGTAAGGATGGAATCACAAATGAAATGCTAATAGGACTAGGCACCAAGGCAAAGAAGAAACTACTAGCAGTCCTAAATAACAGCTGGAAGAGAGGAATAGTCCCACAGGCATGGAAGGAAGCTATACTAATACCAGTCCCAAAGAAAGGAAAAGACCTGGAAGAACCAAATGGCTATCGACCTATCAGTCTACTTAGCTGTGTAGGAAAATTAATGGAACGCATTATCAATGGCAGGCTAACATGGCATCTGGAAGAAAACAAACTCTTAACACCACACCAAGCAGGATTCAGAAAGTACAGATCCACTGAAGATCAAATAACCTATATAGCTCAGGAAATAGAGGATGCCTTCCAAGAGAAAAAGCACACACTAGCAGTCTGGATAGATTTAGAAAAAGCATTTGATAAAGTATGGAAGGAAGGACTGAAAGTAAAACTGCAAAAAATGCATGTTTGTGGAAAAATGTATAAATGGATCAGCCACTACCTTGAGAACAGAACTGCCAAGACAAAAGTACAAGGACAAACAAGCAAAATGATGCTGCTGGAGCAAGGTGTCCCCCAAGGAGGAGTTCTTTCACCAACATTATTCCTAGCATATATAAATGACATCACAGAAAATTTTCCAGCCAGAGTACACACATCCTCCTTTGCAGATGACCTAGCCATATGGACATCTGAAGAATATATTAGTACAGCTAACAGCAGAATACAGCAAGCCTTATTAGCGCTAGAGGACTGGTCAAAATCATGGCTAGTGAAGATAAGTGAGGAGAAAACAACATGCACAGTGTTCTCCCTCTCAAATAAAACTCAGCAACCTAAGCTGGTATTGAATGGAAAAATATTGCGCCATGAAGAAAATCCAAACTATCTCGGAGTCACCTTTGATCGTCGCCTGACATGGAAGACACAGGTTGAGAAAAATCGAACAAGAGCAAGGCAGAGAATGGCAATCATGAAAAAGCTTGCTGGTACAACATGGGGAGCAGATGAGAAAGTTCTCAAGAAGTTATATACTGGACGGGTGAGGCCAGTACTGGAATATGGCATTGCAGCTTGGGCAACAGCAGCTAAGTCAAACTTTAACAAAATAAGTAGAGTCCAAAACCAAGGAATGCGAATCATAACTGGAAGCCTGAAGACAACGCCTATTAATGAACTAGAAAAGATCACTTGTTTACAACCAATGCAGGATAGAAGAGATAGCAGAGCCCAGCAACAAGCAGAAAAATTCAGAAGATTGACAGACCACCCTATGTACAACAGATTTAATGGTTTTGGAAAGGGAAGACTGAAGCGTACCAACTTTGTAGAAACTGCAAAACGAAGGATTAGGGCAGATCCTATACTTAACATATCAACAGTCAAGCCCATTTACAATGCACACAAGTTCCCAGCTTGGAGACAGCAGCAACTGCCTGAGATGATATAAAACATTCCTGGTATTGAGAAAAAGAACACTCAGCATGAAACCGAAAGAAGAGAAATAACCCTAAACTACATAAAAGAACATTACCCAAGCAGGAATTGGACCCATGCATATACAGATGGATCAGCCAAAAATTCAATAGAGAATGGAGGAGGAGGAATTCTCCTAAATTTAAAAAATGGAGTGAAAAAAACACATTCAATGGCAACTGGAAAATTTTCAAGTAACTTCAAAGCGGAGGTAGAGGCTCTGAAAACTGCAGCAGAAATGCTCCTGATGGAGGAAAATAAAGAGAAGCAAATAGCTATCTTCACAGATGCAAAGTCAGCTGTCTCAATACTGAAGAGCAATAACAGCACAGAACTAGCTGACCTACGAGCAACACTACATGGTCTATGCCAGAAATCCAAAAAAGTTGTAATACAGTGGATCCCATCACATTGCAGTATACCTGGAAACGAAGAGGCTGACAGACTGGCAAAAGAGGGCGGACGACTACCACAGCCTGACATAGACATAACCTATAATGAGGCAAAGAGGTTGATAAAAAGCACTTATAGAACCAAATGGGAATCAGAGCATCCAGGCCATCAGAAGGATGATGCATATTACAAACTCGACCGAAGAGAACAAGTAGCAATCTTCAGACTCCGCACAGGACATAACAGGCTGAAATACCACTTGTTCAATAAACTAAAGATAGGAGATACCGATGAATGTAATTGTAGAACTGGAAAAATGACAGCAAAACATTTGCTGCAGGATTGCCCAACGTATGCAGAACAGAGAAAGATATTTTGGCCCACACCTGCTTCATTTGAGGACAAGCTCTATGGAGATATCAACAAGCTCAAGTTGACCGCAGCTTACTTTAACTACATACAGGTTGACATTTAAAGGTGCATGAAGACCCAGAGGCATGAAATGGAATATTGCTTAGATAGCAAATCCATTATGTGGAAAGTCCAAATCGAAAGCTCGCTGTGTGGGCTTCATAAAAGGTGGAAAAGTGTCCTAGTGGCACGAAATGGAATATTGCTTGGATAGCAAATCCATTACGTGGAAAGTCCGAATCAAAAGCTCACTGTGTGGGCTTTCAAAAAAGGTGGAAAAAGTGTCCTAGTGGCACGAAATGGAATATTGCTCGGATAGCAAATCCATTGTGCGGAAAGTCCGAATCAAAAGCTCACTGTGTGGGCTTTCAAAAAAGGTGGAAAAGTGTCCTAGTGGCACGAAATGGAATATTGCTCGGATAGCAAATCCATTGTGCGGAAAGTCCGAATCGAAAGCTCACTGTGTGGATGTCATCTGCACACTGCATTCTTCTGGTTTCCGGTAGAACAGCCTATGGTGAACGGAAGGCCCAATATACGGAAGTGAGGCTAAGCAGCCATGTGCAGGACGTGACGATTCCTTGGGTGAGCCCAGTACCAGAGCGCTGTGTGTTGGCTCTGCAAGTATGGAAGCCTCCTTGGATGGCGGGGAATGCCCATGGTCTGCCCCTGCCATCCCTTGAGGGCTGACCAGGATCTCTTAGGCTGTTCTATATGGGCCAGCTAGGATGGGGGATAACACCACAACAGTGAGAGTGAAACGTCCTAAGAAACCCCCGGGAAGGTTAACCCGGTCAACAAATGCCCGCAGAAGTCGGATGTGTCGGCCTAACGGCGCAAGAACGCAGCTCTGCTGTAAACAGGCACAACGCAATCACATCCGAAAAAAAACTCCGGATGAACGAAGAAGAAGAAGAAGAGGAAGATGACATCCACGCATGCCGTCGTCACCACTCATCATTTCTCTTGGTCTGTCGCTGTTTCTTCTACCGCTAATCTGTCCAGTCGTTGCGTTGTTCTCCAATGCCTCGCACCTGATTAAATGACTAAAGCACACTTTTCCCCCCATTCTTATTGTTGCGTATTTTATTAGCCTCTTCGAAGCAATCGTCGTTAGTTACCCTAGCTGTCCAAGTTAATCTCAAAGTTCATCTGGAGAAACCACATCTTTACTGCCCGAAGCTCTTCCTAATTTGCCCCTTCACATTCCACGGTTTACTGTTAAACAGTAGTCATTAGTTTGATATAACATTTTAGTACAATTGTTCGGATTTTCAGTGAAAGTAATAGCGGCTGACCGAGTGGTTAGAACGCCGGACTTTCCTTCGGGAGACCCGGGTTCGGTCCCTCTGTAAGGTGTGGGATATTTTTCTGTCGGGGGCAAAAAGAAAATCCTAACCTGCACAGTTCGCGGCGACTGCACTAGCCAGGCGGCCTTAATTCCTCAGGCTCAAAGACCCCTCTACCATACACCGCAAGGTACTATATTGGCAGTAAATGACAGTATGACAGTAATTTATAACATAAGATACTGTTCATCTTCTGAAAAGCAGGTCTTAAAATGCATCTTCAATCTGATGGTATGGTTTCGTAAGAATATTTAACATGATTGTCTTGGTTAAGAAGTCTGTGTGTATTTGTATGTTCTGCTTGTTGTTGTTGTTGTTGTTGTTGTTGTTGTTGTTGTTGTTCTTCTTCTTCTTCTTCTTCTTCTTCTTCTTCTTCTTCTTCTTCTTCTTCTTCTTCTTCTTCTTCTTCTTCTTCTTCTTCTTCTTCTTCTTCTTCTTCTTCTTCTTCTTCTGCTGCGTCGTCAGTCCTACTGCTTTTGCAGTGAAGCATCTCAGAGAATAGGCAGATGTAATCTCCTTTATTTCGCTTGTATTGTTGCTTGTACTTCTTTGTGTCCAAAACCACAGATGTGTTAGTGACGCTACTTTCATGAGAGGGCCGGATCTTTTGCCCCGTATGTTAGTTACTCTGCGTATATTGTTTTATTCTCCTAATCCTTTAATGTTTATTTGGACAGTTAAATCCTCCAACGGATTGCAAGGTTATTTTTGGATTCATCTTTAACTGCACACTTTCGCATAAATAATAACACACTTGGGTAACTACGTGTTTCACAATTGATCACATAATGTTACAATTTCTCAATACAATAAAATGCTCCCGTTATGTACATTGACATCTTGGCCAGATTTTTTCAACACTCCCAACTGTTTCAGAAAATCAAACCAATGTTTTCCTGTAGTGAATTTTAATAACGAAGACACAAACAACAGATTGCACGATTTCTTGCCTGGCATATTGCGCTGCATCTTGCCAGGTACATACTGCAGAATTCACACATCATAAAGTAAAATAACTAGATACATCCTTCAAGCTGAAGCTGAAATATACACATGTTCGCACATTAATGTCAATTGTCTACAACGGTAATTTTAAACTGACTAACATGTCTTTCTGTTTGCTCAAAACTATCCTACGTAGATTAATCATTATGGCATCTGTAAACTTTAACACGCGACTATTTTGTGTGTTAAAGAACACGCGGAAGGCACTGTATATCTATATTAATGACATGGGCGCTTTCCAACACGTGCCTCGCAATCGTCGAAGGGGGAAGCTTCCGGTGTGTCGACCTCCCTGGGGTCCCATCGCATGTTTATAGTATCTTGTCAATCCAATCAGGTATGTGTTCAACTACTTTGTTGTTCATCTGCCACTCTGTTCTGCCGATGTATGCAGACTGGCACCTGCGTGTGAACTTTGACCCATGTGAACTGGTAAATGCAAATGGATTGACGTACAGAGGGGCAGGTTCTTTTCCTGCTGGGGTGGGGATAGGTGTGGTTCTGTACCTGACGAGATGCAGCAAAATATGTCCGGCAATAAATCGTGCAATATATTGTTTGTGTCTTCGTTATTCAAACTCCCAACTATATCAACGGTTTAAAACTGGATCTGATCGTGGATATATGTTCAATACGCATTCATGATGATCGGCTCAAAGAACATGCCCAAGAAGATCCAGCCTGGCCTCACGAGTGGCTCGACACGCCACGCTGAGCACGACACAATTAGACCAGCTAACTTTCATCTATGTACCGGGGCACTCTGGCGTGAAAGTCAACGAGCGAACCGATCGTTTGGCGTACAAGGCTTCTGGGGGGAAAAGCTGGAGGGAATAGTGGCGGAGGCAGAGAACATTACATGTGGATGGACAATATCAGGAGTTGTATTAGTATTATGCACCGCAAAGATGCTGGGCCGAGTATGTCATCCTTCAGTGCAGAGATGATACATGATAATGACTGTGGTTGTTTTTGCCCTGAAGTAGTTTCTTGCCAGTGGTCTGTGGTGTGTTCATCACATGCTGCAGGCCTCATTGCACTGCGGGATAGGTAGTCAGTCTTTCCCTCACTTAGCGAGACGATGAACCCTGGCGCCGACACCCCCCAACTCCATCCGACCTCGCTCACGACTTTATCAGCGCAGCTCCTGATCAACTCCCTTAACGCGCCCACCGTGACAACGCTCATCTCATCTCATCTAATCTCATCTCATCATGTTCCTCTTGTACCTTGCGGTATCGAGGTGAAGTATAAACAGCGGGAGAGTGCCCGCTTATGGGCTTCATGTATCGATATTCCCATGGACTCTGTTATTCCCTGCGTCCATCGTTTACGTGACAACTCTAAAATGCCTTATTTAAGTTATAATATAAGCCTACGTATATTTTAACATTCACCTTGTGTTGTGCATGTTTACGATGAATTTGGCTAAATTTTCAACAATCTCACCCTTGACCAGAAGAACAAGCGAAGTATTAGTATTGACTGATTCATTGCCATGGGATGATTAATCATCTTAAGCGACTTCACGTATTTGCCATGGACTTATATACAGTTGCTTACCCTAAGCAAACCCCTTTAATTGTGTGTGTGTGCATATATATATATATATATATATATATATATATATATATATATATATATATATATATATATATACATACATACTTATACATTGGGCCGACTGCGTGGCTTAGAGGTTAGCGACTTCTCTCCGTAATCTCGTATACTCTCGTAGGTAACGTGATGACGGTGAGAATCAGCAGTTGTTCAAATCGCACCGGTAACTTACGGGGTATGTGAGCCGGCTGCTCAGAAAGCAATGGCAAACTACTGAGCGTAATCTTGCCAAGAAATCATCATACAGCTGAAAGATGCTGGTGTAAAGAATATGCAAAACATACAATATACATACTATATATATATATATATATACACAGGTAGTCGTCGACTTACGACCACGATCAGTTCCGACAGAGACCGGTCGTAACAGGATTTGGTCGTAAGTTGAGTACGCTATGTGTACAGTAATGTGAAGTGATGTTATAAAATTATTTAAGTTAAATTATATCATAAATTTCTTTTATTATTGTTATAAATCATAATTTTCGATGTTCATTTTGTGCCATTTGTATCATCTCTACACCATTTTGTTTCTTATTTTTACATCGTCAGGTTTAAGAAAAACACTGCATTAACTGTACATGTACAACTGGTTTAATATTTGCAAAACATACAAAATACAGGTGTGGAAAATACTATAGGAAACATTATTATTACATGATCTACCATGTCTAGCGTCGTCAATAAAGATTGATGGTACCCCATGTGCACCTTGTGACATAATCTGTATCTTCTTTTTGCTAATTGTTAAACCAAATTCTGAACAAGCATTTTTTTTTTTTTTTTTTTTTAGCATATCCTTTACAGGACTTAGCTGTCAACACTTGGCAAGATTACGCTCAGTAGTTTGCCATTGCTTTCTGAGCGGCCGGCTCAGTATCCCGCAAGTCACGAGCGGGGGTCGAACCGCCTCAGCTCTCGCTCCGCTACGAGACTCTGCGTGATAAACGGGATTACAGAGAGAAAGTGTTGTAACCCCACAGCCAGAGAGAATGCATATAGTAGACATTGTAATTCTTCCCCAGAGTGGGTCGTAACTGCAGCATCATCTGCAAAAATCAGGTTACCTATCTAAGTCTACGAAGACTGAGCATGGAATAAACCGTCACACAACCTGATCTTTGCAGACAACGCCGTTCGACTGATAATTGAGGCAGAAATAAATCTTTAAATATTGAGCACAACCCACTGCTGGCAACGCTGATGGCACTCTGGTATGAACCTAAGGCCTATCCACGTCCATGTGGAAGCACTATACTCGAGTTAATAATATGGCTAGTGATAACTTTTAAGTCATCATCGTGACACACCCCTACCTACTACTTCCCATTTTCCGCCATTCAATGTTTGTTTGGTGCAAACCTACTTTTTGTGCTTGGCACTGAATCTGTTCACAAACCTAATGAATTATTAACAATTTCAATTTATCTCCCAGCCCACGACATAAGCCCTGACCATCGCATCATCATCTATAAGCCCGCAGTCTTTGATGCCGGGCTGCAGTTTGTCTCCCATTATCCTCTTCTGCCGCACGCCATCAACTTCTCCATAGCAACACGTACATCTCCAGTGCAGATTAATTTTTCAACTCCGAAGCTCTTTTTACGAAACAAATCCTTGCGGCATAAAAAGATCAGGTTCTTTTTGCGGTGCAAATAAAACTATTTCAATGAAACTTTGGTTCGGTTTTCTTACTCTCACGGCGATTAAATACGGCGATTAAATAATGTATTTGCACCCAGTGCATTGCTTACCCAGGTAAGTTCATCAGCGAGGATGCAAGAGCACAGGAAAGTACACAAGAGAAATTAGACATACATGGTACATAATTTAAGCGACGAAAGAAAAGATGATTTGAAATGCCAGATCGAAAGTGGCAAGGATGAATGGGGAGATGAGTGGGTGGCTGAACGTTAGGGAATCATCATTAAGTGTCTTGTCGACTGGCGTGGGGGAGCTTATTGTTCCACAGCAGATGATCGAGTACAGAATGTATCTAGGGTGATAACTTTGAAGGGGCAGCTAATTGGCCGATCATCGGAGTACATCTTTGGTTACACAGATGCGCTAACATCATTTTGAGGCAGCAGATTTTAATCTCGATTGCTTTTAGTTTCTCCATTCCTGTTGCATATCGTGTCCTCTGATTGTTACCTCTATGCTGTGCCTGTATGAGTGCTGATCAATACACGTATAATTTACAACTACAGATACGAGTATCTCGTAGTTGCTTGTCCGTCCAGGACGTCACATTCACTCCCAGTAGTTTTTTTTTTTAAAATTTGGTTGTTTGTGATTTTCTAAGTAATTTAACGTTCAGCTGATCCGGCAGCTTCTGCAGCTTGTCTTGTTCCAGATGTAGGGGTGTTACCTTTCCTCTGGAGTAAACTAGGCAGGCCGAGAGAGGGATCATGCTGCATGGGAATCACATGATCTCTATATTTTAGCCCAGGCTTTGTGCTATGGAGAGGCAATAACTCCATCCCTGGTCTTAACTGGTCTCGGTCGACAGAACCGGTCTACCACTGATATGATATTCTCATTGCGACAAATGCAAGAAAAATGCCGTGAACAGAATCAACCACTGTTTATTGCCTTCATCGACCTCACAAAGGCATTTGATTTGGTCAGTCGTGAGGGTCTGTTCAAGGCACTAAAGAAGATTGGCTGCCCACCAACTCTTCTGTCCATTGTGGAATCGTTCCACACAGGCATGAAGGGTATAATCAAGTTTGATGGTGCAATTTCTGAAGAATTTGAAATCAAGAGTGGAGTTAAGCAAGGTTGTGTACTAGCTCCCACCCTCTTTATGGCGGCCTCTACAATGCTCAGAGATTGAAGGCTAAGACCAAAATTAGGAGGGTACTGATCAGAGAGTTGTAAGGCAGCAACAACAATGAACAGGTTAAGAAAAAGAGTCTGGGAGAACAGGAAGCTTACTGCCAAAACAAAAGTCCTTGTCTATCAAGCCTGTGTCCTTAGTACTATTCTCTATGGCAGAGAAACCTGGACAGCTTACTCACACCAAGAGAACAACTTAAACAGCTTTCATATGCGGTGTCTGCAAAATCACAAATACTGAAGTATTGGAAAGACCAGGTTGTGTGACTGTTTATTCCATGCTCAGTCTTCGTAGACTTAGATGGATAGGACATCTTAGGAGGATGGATGATGGTAGAATACCAAAGGATATCTTTTTTGGTGAATTACAGATGGGTAAGAGATCTCAGGGTCGGCCTCTACTACGATACAAAGATGTGTGTAAGCGGGACATGATTGATACTGGCATTGATAATGCACATTGGGAGCAAGTCGCCGCTGAGCGTGTTGCATGGAGGGCAAATATCAGAAATGGAATAAAGTCAAAGGAGAAAATTATTGCAGAAAAGTCACACACCAAGCGTTTGAGACGTAAGATGGTGCATGATGGTGGAAATGACCACGTGTTCACATGCACCCACTGTGAACGGACATTTACAGCGCAAATTGGCCTTATCAGTCACACTCGCTACCGCCATAATTAAAAGTTATTATGCCTTTTTAAGCACAAACTATCGTCTGTCAAGACGGCAAGGTGCCAATGTATGTAGTTTGCCATTACTTTTTGTACAATCAGATCTCATACCATTGTGAAAATTAACGCAAAGCCATCTGCTTCCAAATCGTCTATGGAAAGGTATAACTCCATTCCTGGCTTTACCGTCATGGATTGTACTTATTATGCATTTTATGTGTGTGTAGCACAGTGTAACTAACTATTGTTTGCCAAGACGGCAAGGTACCAGTGAGTGTATTCCCCAAACTGATATGTATAGTGAAGAAGAACAGAGAGATCATCAGGACTTGGAGAGAATGGTGCAGCATGGATTGACCAGAGTTCTGCCCACCACTAAAAATTCATAGGAAAGACTAGACGGACACATAATCAGACTGTTACAGGTACCATTAGTTTTGGGACTCTTCGTTGGCTGTTGTAGATGAAGACGGAACATGTATGGGAATGTCCCGAGTGCTGTGATGTCAGTTCTTGACTCAAATATTAATACTCCCAGGAAATGAAACCGTATTTTACATTGTCTCTTGTATTCCCCAACGATTGATACTCCCAGGAATAGAAACCATATTTTACATTGTCTCTTGTATTCCCCAACGATTGATACTCCCAGGAATAGAAACCATATTTTATATTGTCTCCTGTATTCCCCAACGACTGATACTCCCAGGAATAGAAACCATGATACTCTCATGGGAGAACAGGAAGCTTACTGTCTATCAAGCCTGTGTCTTTAGTACTCTTCTTTATGGCAGTGAACCTTGGACAACTTACTCACACCAAGAGAAATGTTTAAACAGCTTTCATATGCGGTGTCTGCGAAGAATTCTTGGTATTAAGTGGCAAAACAAAATCACAAATGCTGAAGTATTAGAAAGATCAGGTTGTGTGACGGTTTATTCCATGCTCAGTCTTCGTAGACTTAGATGGATAGGACATCTTAGGAGGATGGATGATGGTAGAATACCAAAGGACATCTTTTTTGGCGAATTACAGATGGGTAAGAGATCTCAGGGTCGGCCTCTACTACGATACAAAGATGTGTGTAAGCGGGACATGATTGATACAGGCATTGATAATGCACATTGGGAGCAAGTCGCCGCTGAACGTGTTGCATGGAGGGCAAAGATCAGAAATGGAATAAAGACAAAGGAGAAAATTATTGCAGATAAGTCACACACCGAGCGTGTGAGACGTAAGATGGTGCATGATGGTGGAAATGACCACGTGTTCGCATGCACCCACTGTGAACGGACATTTACAGCGCGAATTGGCCTTATCAGTCACATTCGCTACCGCCATAGGTAAAAGTTATTATGCCTTTTTAAAGCACAAACCATCGTCTGTCAAGTCGGCAAGGTGCCAATGAGTATCTCTGTGTCTATCTGTATGTCTCTGTATGTATGTCTATCTCTCATTGTCACTCTCTGTTGTCTGTCTGTGTCTGTTTGTTTATGTCTGTCTATCTCTCTGTCTGTCTGTTTTTTCTGTCTGTCTCTGACTATCTTTGTTTGTCTCACCAAGTCTCTTGAAAGTAAAGTTCGTTCGTTCGTTCTCTGTCTGTATCTCTATGTCTATCTGTGTCTCTCTGTGTGTGTCTCTCTCTTTGCCACACACAAACACACACACACACACAAACACACACACACTCTGTCTGTCTGTCTGTCTGTCTGTCTGTCTGTCTGTTATGTGATGAGGTATCCAATTTCAGGCCAACCTCCCTCAATCGCCTCTAACGACATGGATGGCAGGTTTAAACAAATGTTGCATGTTCTTTGCAAGAAGATGCAATTAACCCCAGGTTGATTTCCTAGGCAATTTGCCGTTCAGTAGACCTAGCAAGAAAGCATGATTGAAATGAACATAAATATATATTGGTGCTTTATTGACTACAGTAGTGCATTTGATATAGTTAAACACGAAGAAATGATTGCGGCTGGCCGAGTAGCTACAACGCCGGACTCTCCTTCGGGAGACCCAGGTTCGATCCCTCGGTAAGGTGTGGGATTTTTTTCTGTCTGGGGCAAAAAGAAAACCCTAACCTGCACAGTTCGCAGCGACTGCACTAGCCAGGCGGCCTTAAATTCCTCAGACTCAAAGACCCCCCTGCCATACACCGCAAGGTACTATATTGGCAGTAAATGACAGTTTTGACAGAAGAAATGATTAGATATGTTGGATATTTTACACATTGACGGTAAAAATATGAGAATAATAAATAACATGTACTGGCAACAAAGAACAGCCATAAGAATTGATAACCAGCTGGGAGCTTTTTAACACATTAAACAAGGTTTTAGACAGGGTTGAGTACTATCACCTGACTTGTTCAATTTGTACAGTGAAATGATCTTGAGATCCACACAAGACATGTCAGGAATATCAGTTTGTGGGCATAATGTAAACAGTCTGCGTTATGCTGATGATATGGTTTTTGGTCGCTGATTTTCTGCGCGAATGAAATCACTGATGATTCAACGGGCATGACGGCGTTTACCTGCAAAGCGTTGTTGAACGTAATGAGCACGGCAAGGCACTTAGTGCGCTCTGGTCATCCACTGCTCCTGTGTTCGTCTCCAGTTGTCTTGACTTGTCTTGCCACTGGACTCAGATGGACTGAGGCCAGAGAGTGAGGTCGACGAATTGCGCAACTCTTCCTCACTTTAATCCAATTCATCTTACAAGTCATTCTTCATCCAACTTCACATATCACCTTCAAACCCTGTGGCGATGGGCGAGCGGCAAAGCGGCAGGTGTGGGTACGCTGACAGTCGTAGTCGCAGACCTGCACACAGGCGGCTCAGGCCATATGGTCGTCTTCTACTGACCGGAGCAGCAGTTGTATTCGGCAGCCCCCTGAGTGACTGAGCAGCCCTCTCTATCGGTCGCTGAAAATAAAACGCAGTTACAAGAAATGATAGATAAAATTGCAACAGAAAGTCAAAACAAAGGACAGTCAAGAAAACAGAAGTAATGGTTATTACAAAGAAACATATACCCAAGTGCATAGAAACAATCTGAAACAAGTCAATGTATTCAATTATTTGGGTACTTTAATAACAGCATGTGGACGATGTATAATGAAAGCTAAATGTAGAATAGCTCACCTAATAGCAACATTCCACAAAATGAAGAATATTCTCTGCAAGTTGTCTTTGTCAATCAAGTTAATGTAAAAAGTTCTTTAGAATTATATTGAGCCAATTTTGATATATGAAAGCGAATCATGGACAATTGGCATACGTGTGGAATTATGTGGAGGATGGGATGAAGAAGAAGAAGAAGAAGAAGAAGAAGAAGAAGAAGAAGAAGAAGAAGAAGAAGAAGAAGAAGAAGAAGAAGAAGAAGCTAAGATAAAACATACATTTACAAAGTATAACGTGCTATTTTTGGATATAGACACAACCTAGCCGGGCCAGGAAGAAGTCGTAAATAACAGACATTGTTTGTTTTACAAATATTTTACTGGCACAGAACAGACGAAACAATTAGTCTTTGGTTACACCGGGGGATGCACTTGAAAGACAATCACACTGCAGCTTGTTATACTGTTTGCTCCATCCAGAGCCGTGAGTTCCAGCTGCTGTTTGTGCACTCCTGATGGGTTGTGGAGCAACGTGGGACTGTCGTTTGTAGTAGTTTACACACCTTTAGTATGTAATAGGTATACCTGGTTTGAACCGAGTAGCACTGAGATGCAGAAGAAGGTAATAATCCACCTTATATCATGAAGTTATATTGTAGAGTATGATAAGCTCGGAAAGTTATATTTAAAAGTTCCTATAAAATTATGACATAAAATTACACTGTAGTATGTTAGTATCAAAAAGCTCTGTCATTAAGTTGTACTGTAAGAAGTTAGTCTCAAAAGTTATATATCATAAAGTTATGCTGTAGGCATGTCACTCTCGAAAAGTTATATCATAAAGTTATACTGTAGGTATATTAATCTCAAAAAGTTATATCATAAAGTTATACTGTAGGTATCCATCCATCATGTGCCATGCCGGTAAGCGTGGGCGGTCATGTTTTGCCATCTCACTCGATCACCAGAGTCGTGGATCAGCTCCGTGTTTCTGTCTCGACCATGCCACAAGGCCAAGCCATCCAGGTATTTGCTTCTAGGTCTTCCTCTTGGTCTGTTCCCCTCGATCTTACCAGTTGTCACCAAGTTCTCCAATTCATTTCTTCTCATAACATGTCCAAAAATGTTGACTGTCTACGTCTAATGTCTCTAATCAGTTTACGATCTTCATTTGTTTCTTGAAGGACTTGTTCATTGGTTTTTCTGTCTGTCCATGGTATTCTTTGCATTTTCTTCAGAAACCACATTTCTGCAGCCATCAGATGTTTTTAAGATTGACTGCTCATTGTCCAAGTTTCCCATCTATATAAAAGTACAGGTTCTATGTAGCACCTCAACACTCTTTTTCTCGTTTCAATTGACGTCTTTTTATTGGTCAGAATGTTTTTCATCTTGCTAAAGGCTACTTTTGCCATGGCGATTCTTGTTCTAATCTCTTCAAGGCATCTCCCAAAAGGCGTCTCAAAAATGTTATATCATAAAGTTATGCTGTAGGTATATTAGCCTCAAAAAGTTATATCGTAAAGTTATACCGTAGGACCATGATTAAGCGCCACGTGCAATATGTGGAGGAATTTGAGCTGATATTATCAAATAGTATCAAGAACCCTATAGATTGAAATCAAAGGTCAGCATAGCCAAATGGATAAGAACGCGCGTTCTTAAACATCCGGTGTGCTGATGCCGAGGTAAGAGGATAGTTGGACTAAAATGTCGACTTCTCGTATATGACTTGACGACGTAAATTACAGGTACCTCTAAAGTCGGAGTGGGTTCGCCTGATGGCGATGGACACTGGTAATCTACACGCACAATTCAATCCAGTGCTACCAGAAGTAATGTGTATGGACTTTCCCTCACGTAGCGAACGGTGAGCCCAGGAATCGAACCTTACTAACTGTTATTGCAACGCGCTCGCTAGAATATATGTCCCGTGCCAGTTGCCTGGGGTGATAGGACTGTCACATAGGACTGTCACATAGGGCTGTCACATAGGGCTGTCACATAGTGCTGTCACATAGGGCTGTCACAGTTTTCTGTGGTGATAGGGCTGTCACATAGTGCTGTCACATAGGGCTGTCACATAGGGCTGTCACATAGTGCTGTCACATAGGGCTGTCACATAGGGCTGTCACATAGGGCTGTCACATAGTGCTGTCACATAGTGCTGTCACATAGGGCTGTCACATAGGGCTTTCACATAGTGCTGTCACATAGGGCTGTCACATAGGGCTGTCACATAGGGCTGTCACATAGGGCTGTCACATAGTGCTGTCACATAGGGCTGTCACATAGGGCTGTCACATAGTGCTGTCACATAGTGCTGTCACATAGGGCTGTCACATAGTGCTGTCACATAGGGCTGTCACATAGGGCTGTCACATAGGGCTGTCACAGTTTTCTGTGGTGATAGGGCTGTCACATAGTGCTGTCACATAGGGCTGTCACATAGGGCTGTCACATAGCGCTGTCACATAGGGCTGTCACATAGGGCTGTCACATAGTGCTGTCACATAGTGCTGTCACATAGGGCTGTCACATAGGGCTGTCACATAGTGCTGTCACATAGGGCTGTCACATAGGGCTGTCACATAGGGCTGTCACAGTTTTCTGTGGTGATAGGGCTGTCACATAGGCTGTCACATAGGCTGTCACATAGGGCTGTCACATAGGCTGTCACATAGGGCTGTCACAGTTTTCTGGGGTGATAGGGCTGGCACATAGGGCTGTCACATAGTGCTGTCACATAGTGTTGTCATATAGTGTTGTCACATAGGGCTGTCACAGTTTTCTGGGGTGATAGGGCTGTCACATAGGGCTGTCACAGTTTCCTGGAGTGATATGGCTGACACATAGGGCTGTCACATAGGGCTGTCACAGTTTTCTGGAGTGATAGGGCTGTGACATAGGGCTGTCACAAATTTCTGGAGTGATAGGGCTGTCACATAGTGCTGTCACATAGGGCTGTCACAGTTTTCTGGGGTTATAGGGCTGTCACATAGGGCTGTCACAAATTTCTGGAGTGATAGGGCTGTCACATAGGGCTGTCACAAATTTCTGGAGTGATAGGGCTGTCACATAGGGCTGTCACAGTTTCCTAGAGTGATAATGCTGTCACATAGGGCTGTCACAGTTTTCTGGGGTGATAGGGCTGTCACATAGGGCTGTCACACAGGGCTATCACAGTTTCCTGGAGTGATAATGCTGTCACATAGGGCTGTCACAGTTTTCTGGAGTGATAGGGCTGTCACATAGGGCTGTCACATAGGGCTGTCACATAGGGCGGTCACATAGGGCTGTCACATAGGGCTGTCACAGTTCCCTGAAGTGATAGGGCTGTCACATAGGGCTGTCACAGTTTCCTGAAGTGATAGGGCTGTCACATAGGGCTGTCACAGTTTCCTGAAGTGATAGGGCTGTCACATAGGGCTGTCACAGTTTCCTGGAGTGATATATTCAATCTAGTGCCACTAGAAGTAATGTGTGTGGACTTACCCTCACGTAGCGAACGGTGAGCCCAGGAATCGAACCCTACTAACTGTTACTGCAACGCGCTCGCTAGAATATATGTCCCGTGGCAGTTACCTGGGGTGATAGCGCTGTCACATAGTGCTGTCACATAGGGCTGTCACAGTTTTCTGGGGTGATAGGGCTGGCACGTAGGGCTGTCACATAGGGCTGTCACATAGTGCTGTCACATAGTGCTGTCACATAGGGCTGTCACAGTTTTCTGGGGTGATAGGGTTGGCACATAGGGCTGTCACACAGGGCTGTCACATAGGGCTGTCACATAGGGCTGTCACATAGTGCTGTCACACAGTGCTGTCATATAGTGCTGTCACATAGGGCTGTCACAGTTTTCTGGGGTGATAGGGTTGGTACATAGGGCTGTCACATAGGGCTGTCACATAGTGCTGTCACATAGTGCTGTCACATAGTGCTGTCACATAGTGCTGTCACATAGTGCTGTCACATAGGGCTGTCACGGTTTTCTGGGGTTATAGGGCTGTCACAAATTTCTGGAGTGATAGGGCTGTCACATAGGGCTGTCACATAGGGCTGTCACAGTTTCCTGAAGTGCTAGGGCTGTCACATAGGGCTGTCACAGTTTCCTGGAGTGATAATGCTGTCACATAGGGCTGTCACAGTTTTCTGGGGTGATAGGGCTGTCACATAGGGCTGTCACAGTTTCCTGGAGTGATAATGCTGTCACATAGGGCTGTCACAGTTTTCTGGAGTGATAGGGCTGTCACATAGGGCTGTCACATAGGGCTGTCACAGTTTCCTTAAGTGATAGGGCTGTCACATAGGGCTGTCACAGTTTCCTGGAGTGATAATGCTGTCACATAGGGCTGTCACATAGGGCTGTCACAAATTTCTTAAGTGATAGGGCTGTCACATAGGGCTGTCACATAGGGCTGTCACATGGGGCTGTCACATAGGGCTGTCACATAGGGCTGTCACAATTTCCTGAAGTGATAGGGCTGTCACATAGGGCTGTCACATAGGGCTGTCACAGTTTCCTGAAGTGATAGGGCTGTCACAGTTTCCTGGGGTGATAGGGCTGTCACAGGGCTGTCACATAGGGCTGTCACAGTTTCCTGGGGTGATAGGGCTGTCATAGTTTCCTGGGGTGATAGGGCTGTCATAGTTTCCTGGGGTGATAGGGCTGTCATAGTTTCCTGGGGTGATAGGGCTGTCATAGTTTCCTGGGGTGATAGGGCTGTCATAGTTTCCTGGGGTGATAGGGCTGTCATAGTTTCCTGGGGTGATAGGGCTGTCATAGTTTACTGGGGTGATAGGGCTGTCATAATTTCCTGGGGTGATAGGGCTGTCATAGTTTCCTGGGGTGATAGGGCTGTCATAGTTTCCTGGGGTGATAGGGCTGTCATAGTTTCCTGGGGTGATAGGGCTGTCATAGTTTACTGGGGTGATAGGGCTGTCATAATTTCCTGGGGTGATAGGGCTGTCATAGTTTCCTGGGGTGATAGGGCTGTCATAGTTTCCTGGGGTGATAGGGCTGTCATAGTTTCCTGGGGTGATAGGGCTGTCATAGTTTCCTGGGGTGATAGGGCTGTCATAGTTTCCTGGGGTGATAGGGCTGTCATAGTTTCCTGGGGTGATAGGGCTGTCATAGTTTCCTGGGGTGATAGGGCTGTCACGTTGTGTAGGCCTGAATGCACGGAGGAATAGGCGGACATTCTTTACCTCTGCTGGCGGACGACGAACGCGTGAGTCCCTTCTGGTGTGACTTGTGCGGAAATAGTTTTAAAATAAACTGTAAGTACAGGT
>OY992876.1:9281882-9286882 GCA_963921405.1 Cepaea hortensis | reverse complement strand
CCTCTGGCCACCTTGGGAGCGTTTACCACAACGCAGCTCGCCTTAAATTTTTTTTTAAGGCAGCCTGTGATCTGGCATACGAGTTAAGTGACCAGCCCAGCGAATCTGATTCTTCATTAGTATAGTGTGGATACTGGGCATGTACGCTCTTTCTAGCACTTCAGTGTCTGGGATCTTGTCTTGCCATTTAATCTTCAATAGCTTCCTAAGGCGCACGGTGTGGATGCGGTTTAATTTCCTAGCGTGTCGCTGATAAACAGTCCAGGTTTCACAAGCATATAGCAGTGTGGATAATACAACTGCTTTGTAGACTTTTAGCTTTGTTTGCAAGCTTATTCCATTTCTGTCCCATACGTTTTGTACAGTCTGCCAAAGGCTGCACTGGCCTTGGATATTCTTGCATTCACTTCGTCATCAATTGTGGCAGCTTGTGACACAGTGCTGCCAAGATAGGTGAATTTGTCCACAACACTTAGTCTATGACCATTCACGTTGATATTCAGCACGGTGTCATTATTCCTTGGAGCTGGCTGGTACATAACTACAGTCTTCTCCAAGTTGATATTCAGCCCAAAATTGGCACAAGCATATGAGAAAGCGGAAACATTGTGTTGCACGTCTGCCTCTGAGTTGGCATATAATTCACAATCATCAGCAAACAGGAGCTCTCTGGTGGTGTCGCTGTTAATTTTGGTGTTAGCTTTTAGCCTTCTGAGATTGAACAACTTTCCATCCATGCGGTAGTTGATGTCTATTCCAATGTCATTGATCTCGAAGGCATGCGTCAGCATAGCTGAAAACGTGAGGCTGAACAGTGTTGGTGCCAGGACACATCCTTGCTTCACTCCATTGATGACAGGAAAGGGCTCAGACAGTTCACCATTTTCCTGTACTCTTGCCTGCATGCCATCATGAAATAGCCGCACTATTTGGACAAACTTTCGTGGATAGCTTCGTAATAGTTAATAGGAAAAGGGGGATTTCCTTGAATATTAAGAAAACAGAAACAACGACTACATCGTACAAAGAAGATAACAATAAAAACAACAGAAGAAAGCACTTAAAAAAATAGTTGCATATATTTTACAGAACGTTGCAGTCAATAACAGCATTTTACTGCCTTTGTTGATGTCTTGGCAAGTTCTACGTTCAGTAGTTTGCCATTGCTTTCTGAACGAGCGGCTCCGATACCAACACGTTGAAACCAGCGCGATACGGTCTGCTGCCAAATCGAACACCGCTGTGTTTTGACCGCGGGTAAACGGTATTACTAATCACGTTCTCAACGCCCTCGCCACGTAGTTAATAAGTTCAAATATTGGAGGGAAATCATTTTATCGTTTGAAGGATACCGTGAAAGATTATGAGCTGAATAGGCCAAGCGAGAGCAGCTGTCCAGAGGATGAAAAGTGCCTCATGTAAAAGTCACTGTCATTGAATGTCAGAATTCGAAAGTCAGGCCTCACATCACTTAGTGCAGTGGTTCTCAGCCTTTTTTGGCCGTGCGCCCTTCACCATATTTTAGGACGTCATTCCCCCCACCCCCACCATATTTTTAGAACGTCATTCCCCCCTTTCGTATTTCCTCCCTAAAAATACCCCCCCCCCCTGTCCCTACACAGTATACGTAATATTGGGCTGGCTCGGCAAAACTTGGTGGAGTATTGATGCATGACAAGGCAGACGTGGTTGCGGCCTTGTAGGAACACGTGTACACCTCGGAGGAGCAAATGGATCACCATAGTCTGGTAAGAATAAGGCAGCGAGGTGTGACGAGGGGATCTGGCCAATGCTCGACGCTCAGAGGAAAGGCGAGACGGACTTATAATCAGATTGCTACTGGAACTATTAGTGTTGGAACTCTTCGCTGGCTGCTGATGATGGGGACGGAGCGCTTATGGGAATGTCCCGAATGCTGTGATGTCGGTTCCTAAATCAATCAATCAATCAGTATACGCAATAATTGAAGCAAAATTTCATAACACGTACTAAAACAAGTCTAGACATCTACATAAAACGTGATTTGCGGATCTACTTACGTTATAAATTGAATTTAAGAAGGGTGATGCGTACATGAAGGGAAAAACAATATCAAGTAATCGGTTCTTGTATTAACGCAATCTAGAAATAAACTCCCGAAATTCCCCACCGGTTGAGAACCACTGACTTAGTGGATGTAAGCTCCCCGGCATGCCGGCGTAAAGGGCAATGAATGCGAGAACCAGCTGGTAAACAATGGCACCAATACAGCGGGAAGAAGCATGGACAGGGCCGATATAGTTAGTGCACTACGGACCCAGCTGGTAGATAGTGACGGGACTCTATCGCTAGTTCGATTACACGAAATGGGAACAGCCTGGTCAAGCACGTCCATGTCGTCTTCGAGGGGGAGAGGAGACATTACAACCAACTCCTCATGGGAACAGTGAGTAGAGATACTTTGAGATGGTTGCTGCATCGGGAGACTGAACACTCATGGGATTACCCAATGTGCGGGATGTCGATTGTGATAACACAACATCATCATCATCCAGTGCCTTTTCGGCTGGCCTGGACGATCATGCATCTCCACAAACTGCGATCTCCAACGGCATGGATCAGTTCGTGTGTTGACTTTCTTCCGTGCCATGACACAAGACTGTCAAGAATTTTCTCACGCGTCTTCCTCTATTTGTCTTTCCGCAAATCTTTCCGGTTGTCTTAACATGTTTCAGTTTGTATCTTCTCATAATGTGGCCAAAATTGATGACTGCTTCTTTCTGATGTTTGTGATGAGTTGTCTTAGCGACTTAGTTTGCCTCATAATGTTCAGATTGCTCTTCTTGGCTGTCCAACTAATTTTCATAATTCTTCTATAAAACCACATCTCCAAGGCTTCCTGGGATCTCTCTCTCTCTCTCTCTCTCTCTCTCTCTCTCTCTTTCTCTCTCTCTCTCTCTCTCTCTCTCTCTCTCTCTCTCTCTCTCTCTCTCTCTCTCTCCAAACCCCTACTAATTGTCCAGGATTCGCAGCCGTATGTTAAAACTGGTTCTATGTGACATGCAAGAACTCTTTTCCTGACTTTCAAGGACAGTGACTTATTGCACAAAACGTTCTTCATTTGATAGAATGCAGATTTTGCTTGTCCTATTCTGCTCTTTATCTCAGTGATGCACCTTCCATCTGATGTTATCTATGTGCCTAGATATCTGCGTTTCTGCACTTGCCCCAAAATTACGTCCTGTACTTTCATTGCACGTTTAGGCACATTATGTTTCTTTGATACCACCATTTCTGTCTTTCTATTATTCAAGCTAAGGCCCATTATTTCATTTTCTACAACAATTGTATCTATAATTTCTTGTAGTTCCTTCTGACATGTTGCTATCAAGACGGCGTACATAATATACCATAACATAACATAACATAACATAACATAACATAACATAACATAAGAGTGCTGAAATGTTATCTTAAACCTGTTCTGCTGTATGGTAATGAATCAGAATGTTAACGAAAAGATAAGAAAAAACAAAACCTGATAAGATACTGTGAAATTTGGTTCCTGAGACGAATGTTGCCAATACTTTGGATTGCCAGAGTAACTAACAACGATTGCGCCGAAGAGGCTAATAAAACTATAGTAGTGTACGCAACTATCAAAGAGGCCGCGGTAGCGAGATCTGGACTGGACACTCGCCTGCCGAGCTGATGTCATGGGTTCAATTCGCATCAGAGCAGACTGGAATTTTAACAAATTCATTTGGCTCCCAAATTGACCTGGCCTAAATTAGACACAGCACAGGAAATGTCTTGGGGAGTCAAGGAGGCCGATGTTATACTGACCACATCAGCCACTGAGTGTCGTTTGGTCACATAAACACGTGACTAGCACAATATGAACAGTGCACATTTATCGTAATCAAGGGCCATGCCAGCTGGCGTTGGCGTTGGCGTTGGCGTTCATGTCTCTGCACAGATCTGGGTCTTTGGTGTTCTGATTCACGTCTGCTGATGATATTCCTCCATGCCAGGGTCACTGTCCATCAAGCATCATTTCTCTTGGTCTGCCTCTGCATCTCTTCCCCCTCGATCTTTCCAGTCGTCACGATGTTCTCCATTGTCTCACTTCTCATCACATGACCAAAGAAAGCTGTTTGTCTCATTTTTATTGTTGAATATAATGTTCTAGTTTCATTAGCCTCTTCCAGTCAGTCCTTGTTAGTTACTCTGGTACTCCAAGGAATTCGCAACATTCGTCTCTGGAATCACATCTCTGTTGCTTCCAAGTTCTTCCTTATCTGTTCATTAACGTTCCAAGATTCAGTGCACATTTAGGCGTCTAAAGGCGATGATGTGTTCTGACTTAATACTTATACACAAATATCAGAAGGCGACAGACGGTATTCTTGGGTCACGTGCTGAGCGCCGATTGGTCTATATAAACATGAGCTTAGCACCATATACACAGTAAACCTCACGATTGTGAGTCATGGCCTGTCCTTGGTGTATGTGTGTGCTGTGTATGTGTGTTGTTGTCAGACTTTAATATACAGTGTTGACGCAAGTAACTTGTGCTCTGGTAGGGATAATGAGAGAGGTAGAGAGAGGGAAATAGAGAGAGAGAGAGAGAGAGAGAGAGAGAGAGAGAGAGAGAGAGAGAGAGAGAGAGAGAGAGAGAGAGTAAAAGATGTGACTGACTATAAGGGGATTTCGTACCTAGGCCATCATGCCCCAGAGTTCCTCAAACCAACAGGCCTATGCTTTAAGCACAGGTCAAGCACTAATAACATACAAGTAAATGAGTAGAAGAGTACAGGAGGTCAACTAAGTTTATTACATTTGGTCGGTAGAAATAAACAAAGTAGTGAGCAGAAAACACAGAGAAATATGCAGAGAAATATGGGCCTCGAAGATTCTCTTGCCAATCTTGTCAAAAATATGACATGTTCCAGAAGCTCATTTCGAAGCTGGGATATATTCTACAATGATCGAATTGCAACAGTCGCACACCAAACATA